>JANIWI010000030.1:90429-121075 GCA_030705115.1 Suzukiozyma pseudoglaebosa | reverse complement strand
AAGAAGAAGAAGAAGAAGAAGAAGAAGAAGAAGAAGAAGAAGAAGAAGAAGAAGAAGAAGAAGAAGAAGAAGAAGAAGAAGTGAATAGATCAAGTTAAGTAAATTTTGGGGGTTGGACGTTGTTCAATTTGAAGTTGACAATTTTAGTTGATATTAACTATTGGTGATTTGAAGAAATATTTGATTTCACATAGCTGGATTTAGAGGAGACATTCGTTAATCTGTATTGGTGAGCTGTAAGTCCAATATTAACCCTGTATCGTGTGCTCTACCTGATATTGTATTTGATATTTTGGTGAGTTCATAAAATAGTTTGATGAGGATTTGTTTTTGTTTTTGTTTGTGGTTTACTTGCAATTGTTGTCAGTTTACAATGACGACAATTGAATTTGTGTTGTATTCTACATAAAAGTTTATTCATATCGTGTTAAAAATTACAGCTGTTTTGTTTCGTCTAATGTAGATGTTGATTTTACGTTTTTGGAAACAGTATGTTGAATATTTTCTTTTAAAGTTTTTGATCTTTATAAGCTTTTCTGATACTTAATGTACTTAATGAGATTTTACTCTCCATCACATTAACTCTATTCTTCAATTTGTTATAATCAAGGTTCATCGGTTGAATCTGATCCACTGATTTCATCAGTCGCATCGCATCATAAGGCTACCAATGTAAGTGATTTTTCATAGTATACTGGAATATTAGAAAGTATGAAGTTGAAAGCGGTATTGTTCGATATGGACGGTGTCATAGTAGATACCGAAAGGCTTAATCGGAAAGCATATTTTGCCATGTTTCAATTTTTCAAAATTCCAGTTGATGAAAATTTATATAAGACGTTTGTTGGCCGATCTACTGATAGTGTATGTCAAGAGTTAATTGATAGATTCAATCTAACAGACATCAATAAATCACAATTGTTAGCCAAAAAGCGGGAAATCTTTAAAGATTTATTTGATAATGATCCCGAATTTGATTTAATACCTGGAGTAAGAGATTTGATTGAAAATTATTATAAGAATGGATTAAAATTAGTATTAGCTTCATCAGCTCGATTAGAAACTATTCAAATGGTATTTGATCGTTTCAATTTGAACCATATGTTTGTAGCTAAGATTTCTGGTACAGATTTAAAAGAATCAAAACCTCATCCAGAAATATTTGAAAAAGCAGCAGTAATGTCAGGCGAATTACCTGAAAATTGTGTAGTAATAGAAGATTCAACAAACGGTATAAATGCAGCTTATCGAGCTGGAATTTTTGTGGTTGCATATAAAAGTCAACATTCTTATAACCAAGACTATACTAATGCCAATCTAGTTATTGAAGATTATAGACAAATCATGTATGAATCTGCGGAAACTTGGTTTAAGTAGATTATATATAGAAAACAAAACATATTTTGGAAAGTTTATAGGTTGTACGAGTATAATTTGGATAGAGATAGAATCAATGTTTGAAAATTTTTAGAAACTAAAGAATATTGTAGAATTCGATTCATGATGACCAAGTAGTTACGCCAATGATTCAAAAATTTTGAACAGCATCAGTTGAACAGTTAAACAACACTATCTTATGACCACAAAAATTGAATGGCGGACGTTCAATCCGAGTAGTTGAAGAGGTTACTACAACTTATTCAAAAATAAGTCTGCAAGATATGATGTCATTTGATTTGCTTTATATGGGAAATATCTTGGATCATATCCTTAAGGGTCCAAACTATGATATTTAAATTTGGAGATCTGAAGAAAAAAAACCAAGAAAAGACATAAAGTAAAATGGCTTGGAAACAAGAAAAAATCCTGGAAATTGGAGAAAAGCCATCAATTGCAATCGAATAATACATCAATTTGTTGAAACATGATAGGCGAAAAACAAACAAGAAAACCCTCATTATTTTGAGATTCGTTAAGTCAAATTAGTGAAATAATTTGACCCATTCAGTATAGAAATATTTGACTTAGTCAAACAATTCAACTCAAAAAGATCAACTGAAGTTAAATCACATAGGGAACATAAATTTTTCGATTCAATTTTTTATAATCATCACCAAAAGTTTTAATATAACGTTGATTCTTTTTCACAGCCCAAAGGAACATTTGTCCTGTAGCCACGAAAAAGAAAAACCAAGCTGACCAATTACCAACCATCATAGCATAACTAAACCAAGCTAACGACTCAAAGAAATAGTTTGGACATGCGACTAAGTCAAATCCATAACCAAATGGAATAACGTATTTTTTAGTATCTTTTTCTCTCAAATTAGCTAAAATAACGTGAGTTTTATAATTTGAGTATTCGGCAAATATCCAAACAAGGACGGCAATGATAATGATTGGAGTTGGGAAATCATTAACATTGAAAAAAAAATTTGAAAAATTAGTATCACCAAAGTAAATGAAAATTCCTAAGTTAAACCCTGATAAAACCCAATAGTGGAAAGAATTTTTGAAAATATTGAAAACTGGCATAGTGTCGTTTGAAAATTTATGAATGAAAATTGTTTCATATTCCCGTTTGAAGAAATGCAACATAACTAATATAAAACTAATATATTGAGTTGTTGTTTTAGTTTCTGGACCTCCAGATAAATAATAAAAAATTGGATGAATGATTAAAGGACCTAAATATTCAATAATAAACACGGTTCTCCAAGATATTTGTGGTCCTAAATCTTTTATGTATAAAGTAATTTGTTTATCATTTTCATTAAAACCATTATCAATAAAAGATTTGTTAAGATTAATAGCAATTTGTTGTTGTTTTTGTTGCGATTTTTGTTTACCGTCATCTTTCTTGTATGTCAATCTAATCCGATTAGCATCTTTGTTACCATTACATCTTACAATTTCATCAAGCAACAATTTAGCTTTACTATCAATCGATAAATCAGTTCTCAACCCAATTAAATTTGGTGATCTCGAAACAACATCAATCAGAACCATGACTACTATTGAGTTTGTTAGTTATCAAAAGAATAATAGCTACTTACTTGATACTTATATAGTAATGCCCAGCAGTTGAACCACGGTACATCATGAGAGTTTTGTTCTCCTTATTTATTGATTACGTAATTTCGGCTAAAAAAGAAGAACCTATGGAGATGAGGTTCCACAGTTAGTTGCCGTAAGCGGAAGTCTAGAAAAAACATAAATAATAAACAATAAAACAATAAATAAGAAGATACTTTACTAAACAATAACAATAAATAAGAAGATACTTTACTAAACAATAACCAATAAATAAGAAGCTTTACTAAACAATAGTTACTTTACTAAACAATGAACAATGAATAATAAGTTACTACTATATACAAGTAGTGACTTCCACAATGAATAATAAGTTACTACTATATACAAGTAGTGACTTCCACAATGAATCAAAAAATACAACTCGAATACTATAAAATATACTCTAAATGCCTCAGACTATGTGTGTTGTTGTTATTTATTTTTCTTTATTGTGTGTCTGTCTGTCTATCTCTGTGTGTGTGTGTTCCGGCGGAGTTAAACTGAGTTACATGGATAATCGGAGTTGTCAAAAAAACCTTCCCCTCCTTAAAAAATCCAAGCAACTTGCGACATTGTCGCAAGTTGGATTAAATGTCGCAATTTTTGGTTTTTTAAGTAAATAATGTATTGTGACCTATTTCCCAATCAGGGAGTCTAGAAAAAAATAGTTATGTTTGGTTAAAGGTATAATATATTACCTAATTAGGAAGTCAAGATTTTTTTCTAGAATTTGCTTTTGATGGCGGCGTTAAAACTTGTTAGTCAGACATTAGTTATAATTGAATTAGGTATTAATTAATTCTATAAAACATTCAATTTCTTTTATTAAATAAATATATAAGAATGTCAGATTGGGATACAGTTACTATTATTGGGTCAAAAGCTCGAGTTGGTGGTAGTGGACCAAGAGAAACCGTTGCTAAAACTCAAGCTCAATTAAATGCTGCTAGAAGAGCGGGAGCAGTTGTTGGTACTGAAAAGAAATATGGATCTTCAAATACTCATAGTAATCCTGAAGGTCAAAAATTAGCTAAATTAGATGATATTGATGATGTTGTTGGTGTTAAAAAAGTCGATGTTTCTGTTGGTAAAGCTATTCAACAATCAAGACAAGAAAAAAAATTAACTCAAAAAGATTTAGCCACTAAAGTTAATGAAAAACCTCAAGTTATTAATGATTACGAAGCCGGTAGAGCTATACCTAACCAACAAGTGTTGGCCAAATTAGAAAGAGCTCTTGGTGTCAAATTGAGAGGTAAAAATATTGGTGAACCTCTTTTTAAAAAGAAATAATTGATAAAATTAATATTAATTAATGAAAACTTCAATAAACATCAGTTGTTGAATAAACAACACCTGTTTATTCATACCAGTTGTTGAAGAAACAACTCTTGATAAATAAACAACGATTATTCACGATTATTCAACTTTTTTAAATGTCATTTTTCTTTTTTTTATGGTTTTCTTAGCTAATAATACTATACTAATAGATTAAATTTTGTAGTTAAACTCATTCAATAACCATTGATTATCTGGTGCAAATTGAATTATCCACCAATTATCAAAAGTCTATTCTACCCCAAAATTCTTTATAATTATGAGAACCAATTGTACGTGAAGATTAGATCAAAAAAGCAGCGACTTTAAATGTGTTTACTAAACTGAATTCATTTTCTTCTCCAGACAATATTTCATCAACTTTAAAATTTGACTTTTTGATAGTTTACATATTAATTAAATGTTCTATGTACTAAGAAGTTTGAATATTAATGGATCTATTTATTAAGTGTACATAGGTTAAGAATTTTCGTTGAATATTTCAGGTGATCAACTAGAAGATTTCAAAACTCTTTTTTAAGTAATTTTTTTCATCTGTTTATTGTATCAATTCACTATTGTTTTCAGTAGCAGAATCAGAATTATCTTCAGGTTTTATTTGTCTTATTCTGTCTTTTAAGAAATAACATACAACACACGCAATCATACTACATCCCAACATTAATACTAATATCATGTTGGAGTATTTATATAATCTCTTTTTATCCTCAGGCCACCCCGAGTATAGAGCATAAGTCGAGGTTACCGAACCGAGATTACCTAAACCAGATATGATTGCACAAGCAACAGCAACTCCAACATCACCATACCTTTTAGAAAACATTTCTGCTCCCCATGACATACAAATTGGAACTGTGGGGCCTAAACCAAATCCACAGATCAATAATCCAGCCCATCTATTCCAGAACCCTTTAGCATAAGTTGTTACCAATAATCCGGAAATAATGATTAAACATGAAAAGTTAAAAATCAATGGTCGAAATTTCTTGTATTTATCAGCAAAGGGAGTAATTAAGAGAATACCACCTAAATCAAATAACCAAATTGGAGCATATAATAATGAAACTTGAATACCTGTTAAATGACGATTATTTACTGAAATGATTGTTGAACCAAAAACTGCTAACCCAAATCCAGTACCAACAACTCCAAAATACATTATAATTAATGGCCAAAGTCTCAAATCGGTTAAAATGGCAACAACATCCTTCCAAGTCCAAGTTATTAATTTGTATCTATGTTCAAAATCTTGTCTATGTATTTCTTGTTCTTGTTCATTTAAAGGATGACTTGTAGTAAAAATTTTTGTCCATACTTTTTCAATGAAATTTTTTGGTTGAATTGGAGTTTTGAATGGTCTATCAGGTAACCACCATAATAAAGAAATACCAACACAGACGGTAACACAACCATAAGTTAAGAACATCCATTGCCAACCAGAATAACCTAAATTTCCATCAATTTTTTGGAAACCAGCTGACACTAAACCAGCAGCAGCAGCTGAAATTTGGGCAGCCGTAAAATAGTAACCAATTCTTCTGGTAGATCTTTCATTTGGATACCATAATGATACGTAATAAGCTAAACCAGGCCAAGTTCCAGCGCCAACAGTACCCGATATAAATCTCACTGCCATTAATCCACGATTATTAGATAAAGCAGTATAACATGAATAAACTAATCCAACAGTTATAACAATTCTAGATAACCAAGTTTGGGGACTAACTTTAGTCATAATTAAGTTCATAGGAACATCAAAAATAATATACCCGACATAATATAAAGCAGTTGCAGTCGATATATCATGACTAGTTAATTTCAATTGTTGTGATAAAGAATGTCCTGATTCTTTATTCATAGTTAAAGTTAATCCATAACTACTAGAACCAAATGAAGTTAAGAAATATAAACACCATAATCCAGGAATAATTCTGTAATCTAATTTTCTATAAATTTGATCTAATACTTTAGGAGGAATAGTAGTAGTTTCTCCAATTAATTCTTCATCAATTTTTGGACCAGATTTATCAATGTGACTACTAGTAGAACTCATTACTATTGAATTTTCAAAAAAAATCTTGAGTTACAAATAAAAGAAAAAATTAAGAAAACTTTGACTTCTTTTATACTACTAATAACAATTTTAAACCTAACTTATTGTTATAAATATTTTAAGCAACATATTACCCAAAAAAAACTACCTGCATCAAAAATGACTAAAAAAATTTTGTTATCAATTGAATCATCTGACTCAATTGAAAAAATAATTTTTATCGATGATTCATAGTCATCTTAATCAACCTTACATCACCACCATTTTACACCAATAAAACCATTAAACCATTATTATTATTATCATGCAAATTGCGTAAATGTTATTGTTGTTGGGAATTTTGCAACAACAAAAATAAAAAAGTAAAAAAACTATTTCAAAAATTAATCATTCATACCATTATTACATGAATTTAGAAATAAAAAAAAAATCATATATTTCTATTCTATATTTCATTTTGATTATCTTTTTTTTTTTTATATTTGCCTTATTTATTTTTCATTTTAATTATCCTTTTTATACTTAATACCCTTGTATTTATTTGTATTAATTTCGCTCACAATCGGGCCTATTATTTGTAAACTTATTCCTAAAACTTATTCATACTCGACAGTCGATATGGGTACGCCTTTAGCAGGAATGTAGTTTTATTTTTTTTTTATTTTTTTTTATTTTTTGTTACTTTTCTGTCACAATATGATGGCATCGTTCACTATTACGTGAAAGAAACTTGGGTGTTTTGTGATTTGTGTTTTGTGCTTTGTGTGTTGTGTGTTGTGTTTTGAATTCGTTTATATTAAATTACAAACTATTTGCAAATCGGGAACAACCATTTACGGGGATACTCACTTATTGTAATCTCCAAACAACTTTGGCAGCACTCACTTTATTATTCTTTAACAAATCAAATGCTTGATTTGCTGATTCTAAACCCGGTTTCAAAACGAGCAAATTATTTGATTTCAACTCATTCAAATGACGAGGGACTAACTTAGTCCAAAAATATGTGAAGTCTGCCACAAGTTCTTTTGTTGGATGAATATCAATATCACCAAATGTCTGATCTCTACCATCTATAGCGTAAACTAAAGTTCCACCAAATGATACTGAAGGTCTGTCGGGGTTAACCTTTATGTCTGATTCTTTCAAAAAGAATAAATTATCTAATTTAACATCTGGCGAACCTTCAGTAGCATCATAAACCGCTTGCAAACTTTCTGGAGTAGAAACGGTATCAAGTCCATATGAAATTTTTTCATCACCAGCTTGTTTAATTTGTTCAACAACATCGGAAGATTTATAATCAAAAGTAAAATCAGCACCTAAAGACTTCAAGAATGCATGATTTTTTGGTGAAGCTGTAGTAATAACTTTCAATCCAAAAAATTTTTTAGCCACTTGAATAGCAATTACTCCAGTTGCTGTGGCACCACCCCATATCAAGATGTATTTACCATGACCGGATGTTTCATCTTTCAATTGTAAATGATGAGCAAATGAAACACCTACAGTAGCTAAAGATAAACCTAATGAAGCTGCAGCATCGAAGTTATTGAAAGAACTTGATTTGTGTTCTCCTTCAGATAATTTTTCATCAACATCAAAATTTGACGGATCATATTTCAAAGTTGAACCAGCATTGGCTACAACATATTCACCAAATGCTCCTTGAGTTTTGGAAACTGCTCCACGAAGAGTTGTAGATACAATATCACCTTTACTGAATCCAGAAGTGTTTGGTCCAGCATCTTCAATATATCCACTGACATCATTACCAACAATTGCTCCTTTCTCAGCTAATCCAAAAGCCAAATGCTTCCAATCGGTTGGATTAGCAGCAAACGCAACCGACTTGACCAATACTTGACCTTCTTTCAATGAAGGTAATGTAACTGTTTGAACCGAAGTTGATCCTTCATCACCAACTACAAGTGCTTGGATTGAAGACATAATATTGAAAAACTAAATCTGATACTAAACCTAAGTGAAAAAAGTAAACGAAAAAGACTCTCTTTTTAGTAGTTTACATTTTAGCAATTGATCGAGGCTTAATTGCATTACATGGCTAAGCATACAGCTTTAGTTTATAAAAATCGGACGAGCCACAATTGCTTGTAGAAATGCCCTCTAACAGAGCTAATATCGTTTGTGCCCTCACAAAAGTCCTATTGTATATGTAGAGGTTTAAATTGTGGGTTTTAAATAATAAGTAGTATCAATTTCATGGTGTTGGGACAAACTAGTAACCGGTATAGGGCGATAACTTGGGTCAATTGCTGAGAAACGTACCTTAATATTGGTTTGGTTGCTCAAGAAATACACCCGTTATGTCATCACCATTTAGTTAGATTACATGGTTAAGAGTATGACATCATTGAAATTGTTCTTTAATAGTATCATATCATTTAATAAATAAAGGCTTCTAACAAACGAAATCACCAGATAGATACACAATATTGTCAGCTTGTTTAGTTGACATTGTTGCCTCTAGTATCAGATAATGAATGTAATTTTTTTTTGACGCTATTAACAATGAATGAATTAGCAAGTCATGGAGAATGCCAATAATAAGTATTTGACCTGTTGCCATTATCTACAAATATACCTAAAACATAACCAATTGTATTTTTCAAGAACTGATCGAGGTCTACCATTTGTTTATTACTGTAGCAAGACAACTACCCAACCGTATAGCCCTACCAAATTGTCCAAACAATCTGAATAATAGTACTGGTATTACAAAACAAACCAAACACTTTCATCTGCGAAAGTGGAAGTTTATACAGCTAAAATATTAAGTATTATGTTGATTTTGAATTAGTGTCATGAAAGTGCAATCGAACATACTGTTGGTCTGTTTTAACAAAATGGATTTCTATATTCAGTGCATTGGCCAACTTATACCATAAGTGAGAGTAATTTTTGATATAACCAACTTATACTACCATAAGTGAGAGTAATTTACTTTTTGATATGCATGGATGTGGCCAGCTTCCAGTTCATTTCCTTGGCTATGTTACTTGACTCTTGTAGTTTGAAATGTCCCCGAATCAGCAAAAGGAAGTAAGTAGATAGAAAAGTAGATAGAAAAGTAGATAGAAAAGTAGATAGAAAAGTAGATAGAAAAAACGATAGAAAAGTATATACAAAAGTAGATAGAAAAGAGAAAAGTAGATAGAAAAGTTGGAGCAAGAATAGGAAATGTGGGTAAAAAATAGATAGGAGTGCTTTCATTTTACTATTAGCTGATTTATTTTATATTAGAATAAATGTTATTCCTTTTTAAAACAAAAACCAAATCAATGGACGAATGAAAACCATGTTTACTTAATCCAGAAATAGCCCTAAAGCCGCTTAATCATAATTTCTTAATTTTTAAACAACCCCTAGTGACTAATTATTGTCTTTATTGTCCGTTAACTAACGAAAGACAAAGCTCAGTATTCATATGGATTGAAATTTACTCAAGTTTAATCAAGATGGCTATCAAGTAAAAAGTCAATACAATCACCAACAAAAATACATAAAGTAAGATTTATGAAAGTATATTTTTACTTTTTCTATAATGTTCATAGATTAGATCAACGCTTATCCGGGTTTTATATCTGACCAAGAAGCAAAATAACAACTTTCCATCTCTATATCGTCTTAATTTACTAGAACTATATGTTCAATAGAATTAACTATTGTACATCCAAGTAACAATTTGAAAACATATTTAAGAAATGTTGTAGGAACTTATCCAAGGAAAGTTGATATATATTTACACTGTAATCATGTTGATTATTTTAACTGTAATCATGTTGATTATATTTACACTGTAATCATGTTGATATATATTTACACTGTAATCATGTTGATTATTTTAACTGTAATCATGTTGATTATATTTACACTGTAATCATGTTGATATATATTTACACTGTAATCATGTTGATTATTTTAACTGTAATCATGTTGATTATATTTACACTGTAATCATGTTGATATATATTTACACTGTAATCATGTTGATTATTTTAACTGTAATCATGTTGATTATATTTACACTGTAATCATGTTGATATATATTTACACTGTAATCATGTTGATTATTTTAACTGTAATCATGTTGATTATATTTACACTGTAATCATGTTGATATATATTTACACTGTAATCATGTTGATTATTTTAACTGTAATCATGTTGATTATATTTACACTGTAATCATGTTGATATATATTTACACTGTAATCATGTTGATTATTTTAACTGTAATCATGTTGATTATATTTACACTGTAATCATGTTGATATATATTTACACTGTAATCATGTTGATTATTTTAACTGTAATCATGTTGATTATATTTACACTGTAATCATGTTGATTATATTTACACTGTAATCATGTTGATTATATTTACACTGTAATCATGTTGATTATATTTACACTGTAATCATGTTGATTATATTTACACTGTAATCATGTTGATTATATTTACACTGTAATCATGTTGATTATATTTACACTGTAATCATGTTGATTAATTTTAAATGTAATCATGTTGAGCCATTTTGTATTACTATTTTTAGAGTGCAAGTGTAATAGCACCATCTATTCAAGGTTCAAATAATAAAAGAATCTTTATTTTGATGCTACTATTGTATTACAGGTAAGCTTGTCAAATCTCTTTGGCCAGTCATTGTGTGCATGATTTATTCATCGTTTATCCCATAAACGTGGGACCAAGGCATCAAAGACTATAAATCATCACACGAAGATATACTAAAAACAGACGACAAGAAATCAGAGGCAAGTATTGTCGTTTACATTGCCAAAACTATCAACTAACTAAGAAATTGTCGGCATAAATAACGTAAAAAAAAATAAAAAAAAAATTGTCTTGATCCCATTGAAGAAGAAGCCTGGGAAATTTTCTCGGACCAGCTGTACTAAAAAATCTTACCAATTTTTAAACTAAAATTATCATTAGTAAACAGCAAATCTGTTTAATAAGATCGAAAGATTCGCCCAGCTAGTGTTTACACGACGATTTAGGTGATACTTTGTATTACAGTAAACAAAATCAACTCATATGATTAATCAATATCCGGCGCCATGGATACCATATTTCCAACAAACTGTTAATCAGGAGTTGGAATCGAAGGGTAGTCCCCCATTTATAGCCATGCAGCTAGCTACCATCGACAGTGAATCGGGGTTTCCTCATGTTCGAACTGTGATCTATCGAGGATTTATGTTTGATGATGAAACTACAAATGTTTTGACTTGTTGTACTGATAAAAGAATGTTGAAGTATGACCAGTTGAAAAAGAATGATAAGTTTGAAATTGTATGTTATTTCCCATTTGTAAGAAAACAGTTTAGATTTACTGGACATGCTAGACTTATTGATTGTGAAAATAAACCAAAAATCGAATTACCTGTTGCTAAATCAAGCTATCACTCAAGTGATGAAGAAGATGAAGAAGAAGAAAAAGAAGAAAAACATGAAGAAAAAGAAGAAAAACATGAAGAAAAAGAAGGAAAACATGAAGAAAAAGAAGGAAAACATGAAGAAAAAGAAGAAGAAAAACATGAATCTAATGCACATCAAAAACAAGAGATTTCACATCTTTGCCATGATGGTAAAGACAATGACAATATGAATGATGATTCTTTAGAGTTAAAAGTTAATGGTAAAATTTCTAGTGATGTCAGTGATAGTACAGAAAAACCATTAATTTATCCTATAATTTCACCAAGTCAACTTGCAACTTTGAAAACTACTGATGATTCATTTATTACATTATCAAGTTTGGTTTGTTATCCACCAACAAATGAAGATTGGGATCAAGAAATTGATCGTCAATGGAACAATTTATCGAAAAATTTAAAACAATCATTTAGAAAGCCGACACCATTATCAGAAATGAATGATACTAAATTAAAATTAATTGATTCAATTAATAGAGGGGTTGATGGTAAAAAAGATATTGAAGGGTTAAAGAATTTTGCCATAATTGGGTTATTTATTGAATTAGCTGATTTTGTTGATTTAGATAAGGATAGAAGATATATTTATAGTAAAGACACTTCGGGTACATGGTCTGAAACTGAAGTATGTCCATAAGAATATGACAAAAGCTAATGAGTTTAAATCACATTAGTACCATTGAGTTTTACCTGTAATATAGAAAGATGATGTAAATAAAATGTAAATAAACTGGAAATAAACTGGAATAAATGTAAATAAAAGTAAATAAAAGTAAGTAAAAGTAAATAAAAGTAAATAAAAGTAAATAAAAGTAAATAAAAGTAAATAAAAGTAAATAAAAGTAAACAAAAGTAAAGTAAATGTAAATAAAAGTAAATAAAAGTAAATAAAAGTAAATAAAAGTAAAGTAAATGTAAATAAAAAGTAAATAAAAAGTAAATCGAAATGTATATGATTTATGAAAATGATACAACAATGATACTATTACTTTTCTAAACTACAACACCAAAAACGCCACTATACATTATAAAATAATGAAAGTAGTAATAGAAGTAGTAATAGAAGTAGTAATAGAAGTAATAATAGAAGTAGTAATAGTAGTAGTAATAAACACTTAAAACGCTACTATACATTATAAAACAATAGAAGTAGTAGTAGTAGTAGCGTTGCTACTACTACTACTATCACTACTACTACTACTACTATCGTTTCCCATTTTACTACTATTCAACATTTATTCCGTTTGATTTGTTAGTTTTGTTTAGGGTCATCCAAAAAAAACCCCTAGTCAAATTATAATTGAAGTATTTAGTAAAATTCACGGTGAATCATCAAATTTTAGTTATTAATTACTTACATACTATATGTGCAATTACATTCCTTCCATTATCGATCTATTTATCTACCATTAATTAGTGTCGTACCTAACTCTAACTTGGGCCTATATAAAAGGCGTTGTTTGTTTATAAAACTGCGATTCCCACAAATTTATATTTTATTTTTGTAAACAAAGTAAACAAAGTAAACAAAGTCAATAATGAGTAAAGTCAAGGAACCTGTGGTCAATAAGATCACCTACAAAGGTATGTATTGATATTCAATAGAACTATTCAACACTTGCTCCCGCAATCACTTCAAATTGATTGAAATTTCATTCCCTATAGCAACAACAACAACAACAACAACACTTAGTATACTCCCTTGTTTGTGGAAGTGTCATGTAACGTTTAGTTATGTGATCATGCTATGTTGTGTTATGTTTTACAACCCATCAATCATCTAATATATATGTATATGTATACACATGTGT
Organism: Suzukiozyma pseudoglaebosa; assembly: GCA_030705115.1. Lineage (NCBI taxonomy): Eukaryota > Fungi > Ascomycota > Pichiomycetes > Serinales > Debaryomycetaceae > Suzukiozyma > Suzukiozyma pseudoglaebosa. The sequence continues at coordinate 107,377 of JANIWI010000030.1, read as the reverse complement.
ATACACATGTGTATACATATGCGTATCCATATACATATACATATACATACACATATACATATACACATACATATACACATAATCACATATATATTTTATATATATTTTATGGTTATGGTTATGGTTTACGTTATATTATATTACATGTGTCTTGAAATATGATATGATACGTGTATCGTTTTACCAGGTTTACTTTTCTAGGTTTACTTTTCTAGGTTTACTAACATTTAGATATGATCAAATCAGCAATTATTACTTTAAAAGAAAGAAACGGGTCAAGGTATGTAATAATGACATAGTGGGTCAATTTGGATTATATTATATACTAACAATTTAGTCGTCAAGCATTAAAGAAATATGTGCAATCAAATTATGATTTGAAAGCAGCTAATTTCGATGCTTTATTTAATACGGCATTAAGAAAAGGTGTTGAAGTTGGTGATTTTTTACAACCAAAAGGTCCTTCAGGTCCAGTTAAAATTTCCAAAGAAAATCATTCAATTGACAAGGCAACTAAACCTAAAGTTACTAAACCAAAAATTACCAAGAAGACAACTCCAAAAGTGAAAAAACTTGAATCACTGAAACAAAAATTAGAAACCAAGAAATCAACTTCCAAATCTGATTCGAAATCGTCAACTAAACCAAAAGCAAAAAATCCTACTAAAGTAACAACCAAAAAGGAAACAAAACCTAAAACCAGTAAACCTGGCCCTAAAAAAGTTACTAAACCTTCAACCAAACCTAAATCTACCACTAAAGCTAAATCTACTACTAAATCTTCTGGTAAATCTACCACTACTAAACCTACTAAATCAAAAAAATAATTTGAAATTATTTAATAATTTTTCTATGTACATTATTGGTTTCCTTATTCCGTATTAATACTGCTATTAATAATATTATTGTTATCATTATTACTTTTTATTATTACTATTATCAATATTATTGTTGCTGTTTTTGTGATTGTTTCTCTAGTTTTAAATTATTTTTATGTGAACAATTGTTATTTCAATTCACTTATGTTTGTTTATATGTGAACAATTGTTATTTCAATTCACTTATGTTTGTTTATATGTGATCTATTGCTATTTCAATTCACTTATGTTTGTTTATATGTGAACCATATCAATTATTTAATGCATCTCGTAAATTGGTTGACAGCATCGCGTCGCGTCGCGTGATTATGTCATAAAAAATGTCATCGCCATCAGTGACAATTTTCAAGTCAAAGATCTACAGTTGCAATGGGTATAATGTCTAAACCTACAATTACGATAGTGGTGGCGGCTTTGAAGCCTCAATGGGGTATAGGATATCAAGGAAAGCTTCCATGGCGCTTGAAACAAGAAATGAAGTATTTCAAGCAAGTAACTAGTCATACAACCGTAGACGATCATAAAAATGTAGTCATAATGGGGAGGAAAACTTGGGATTCAATACCAGAAAAGTATCGACCTTTACCTGATCGGATCAATGTGGTATTATCTCGGTCATTTCAGAATGAAATTATTAATTCCTCGTTATATCATGCCAATTCGATTGAAAATAGTTTAAAGTTATTGAATAACAATCAAATTGAACGAATCTTTTTGATTGGTGGGGGTGAAATCTATAATGAAGCTATTAAAAATGATTTGGTGACGCATTTATTGATAACTGAAATTGAAACTGAAAAATCGGTTCCAATGGACACTTTCTTGAATATTAATTTACAAGAAAACTGGGTCAAAAATTCAAATCAACAATTGAAGCAATTTCTTAATAACGAAAGTATTGACTTGAAACTGGATATTCAAGAAGGTGATTATAAATATAATTATAGTTTATACACTAGAAAGTGAAAAAGAAAGAAAACAAAAAAGAACTACAGAACTGTTGTTTTTCTTCAATTATAATACAAAGCCGTAATCTTTTCAACCATCTTTTGTAAATACACATTTGATAGGGGCTGTTTTCTGGAATAACTAAAATTCACTCACCTAAATGACTACATGTGAAATTGATATGTTTTAAATATTCAATTTCATACTTTAATTCTACTAAATATAATCTAGAAATTAATATGCTTTGTTATTTCTATTTACAATATCTAAAAACTTGGACTTGAATTATTTACTATCGATATCAAGTACTCTCATTCTATTAGTTACTCTTTCATCAACAATGAATTCTTGAATCCATTCTGAATTTTTTTCATGAGCTCGTTTAATCCATCCTTTTGGCCAATCTAATTCTTCTTCTTTTGCTTGAAACACATCTTTGTATTCAAATGGTCTTGATTTATTTTCAATTACATTTAGTGCTCGACTACCAAAATCTTCTGCTAACCATCTCTTTGTATAATAACGATAAATTTTCCAAGGTATTTTACTAAACCCAACCAAATTTGGTACTGGATATACGTATATTGGTTGCTCAAATAAGGCAGGAACATTTTTTTCACTAATGATAATTTTTGATAAGTCAAATTCTGGTGCTAATTCAGCATTGGCATAATCTTCAGGTTTAATAAATGGTTTAACTACGGGTCTAGGTTGATCTTCATTTTCAACGGGTTCTGGTTCTGGTTCTTTACCTTCTTCTTTAGCTTTAGCAATCTTTTCTAATCTTTCTTGTTGTTTTTCATCTTCTAATTTTTGTTCTTCATCAATTAAAAATTGAGGTTTTTCTAATGGTCCCAATAATCCTTCATGAACACCATTCATATATTCTTTATAAGCACCTCTACCGATGCAAACAACACCACCAGCTTTTAATGGATCTCTTGTATCATCGGGCACTGGAGAAATAGGATCAACAATCTTAAAAATTCCCAAAACATCCTTTGCTTCATATAATTCAGATCTTGACTTAATCACTTCTTGTTGCGGTTCTTGCTTTTTGAATAAATTTGGAATATCTTCTTTGAAAAATTTAGTCCATGACTTATTATACTTAGCAATTTCAGCGTCTTTAATCATCTTTTGTTGTTTAGCAATTTCTTCCTTTCTCATATCTCGTATTTTTTGAGCAACATGAGCTCTTATATCACCTTGTCTAGTTTCACTGAAAATATCAAAATCTACAGCAGCTGCATTGAACACTGGTTTAATGAATTTTTTGAATAATTTTAATGAAGAATCAAGAAAATCATTGGGTGGTGGAGCAATAAATATTGTTAATTTTCGGGGTACTCTATCAAGTTCATACTTTTCTTCCGCTAAAGGTTTAACTAATTCCATGTATTTTTTTCGAATTAAAGACTGCTCATATTTATCATAAGCAATACCACCTCCAATCGATGCCAATACTGTCCAGAATATCATCCAGTTTCTTGATGGTAAAGACCATCTAGGTATACCTAATCTTCGAAGCGCCGGATTTTTCCACTGTTTCTTAACTTTTGTAGGTTTCTTCTCAGAAGAAACCTCGGAAACCTTGACCTCAACGTTTCCAGGCTTATCAGGCTTATCACTCATCAAATGGTATCCAATTTACAATATTTCATTTCTTTACTTACTAAAATTTTCATATATGGTGTGGTCGTGTATTTTGGTCAAGGTCAAAGTATATACTATAACAATTTTGATAAATGAAGATTAATATCATCAATAATCAAGTCTTTACCTATAAGAACTAGTTTATTAGTAGTGACCCCTTCAGCTGGCTGTAAAACGTCTATAATATCATAAGTATCTCTCACACCTTGAATGACTTTTGTTGTATTATTGGATTTATTGACAAGAATACCTTTTAATCGATGAATTTCAACTGATTTACCATTTATAGTATTCTCCCATAAAGCATCACGTATAAACAATTCAAACTGATCAAATTGGCAATCTTTGGTGAAAAATGGGAAATCAATGGTGATGGTATTAATTCTGGGATCATGAAAACTTGACGAATTGGGGATTTGATTAATTTTCATCATGTTGGAGGTATCAAACGCATGTAAATCCAAGATTTTATCTAGACTGATATCACCAAATGAAGTGGTATGAGTTGGTGCCCCAATATTAATTGATTTAACTCGGTCAATAACTTGGTTTAATTTATGAGGATCATTTTGTAATTTATCCACTTTATTGATTATAATTGTATCAGCCAAAGCAATTTGCAAATGTGCAGTTGTAATTCCTTTGCTCAATTGTGATTGCTCTTCGTCAATTTCTTCCTGAGTCAAATCATCTCCAATAGTTTCTTTGGTCTTTAAATGATTATTTTCTCGATGCCAATGACCTCCTATATCGTCCAAACAAGTCAAAATATGTTCACTATCAACAACAGTCACCACTCCGTCAATATATATATTTGAAGCTAACCCTTCATCCAACCAAAACATTTTTGCTATTGGAGCAGGATCAGCCACTCCTGTAGTTTCAAGTAAGATATAGTCAATTTTGTCTTTACAAGTTTCAATCAAATTTTCAATAGCTAGTACCCCATTATCCTTAACCGTACAACACAAGCATCCATTCCCCAAATCCAACCATTCTTGTACTGATTCATTCGAATCCTGAATTGTAACCGATTTTTCAATCAATGATGAATCGCCAAACTCATTCAAAATTATTGCCAACTTCTTATCCGAATTCTTGCCAATCTTCTCCAACAATGTCGACTTTCCTGATCCTAAATACCCAGTTATAATCGTTATCGGAATCTTACGATTCTTTACTATCTCCGATTTGTTTGATTTAGGCACTAAAGGTCGATTATTATTACTATTACTATTATTATTACTATTAATACCAGTAATACTGGTAGTAATAGTGAAATCTGGAGGTAAATCTGTCACTAGGTCGGGAATTTCGTCCATGTCGGTGTCGTTCTAGCTCTAGTGCCGGTTCTTGGCTGGTGATGAAATTTTTCAACCCCACGAGTATCAGAGAAATTTCATTATCATAGTGATTGAACAAAATTCAACCTAGTCAATTCACCATCAACATGTTGAAATATAATAAGATCTTGGATCCATTATTGATTGCTGTGGTTGGTTATCATTTATATGTCTCCCCATATACTAAAGTTGAAGAATCGTTTAATATTCAGGCGATTCATGATGTATTGAATTATGGAATTTATCCTAAATCAGTTGTCGAAGAGAATTACGATCATATCAAGTTCCCTGGAGCTGTACCAAGAACCTTTGTTGGGTCGTTGGTACTTGGATTGGTGGTACAATTTATTAATCGAGTTTCTTCAATGTTCAACATGGATTTATTCAATGAACCTAACCAATTAGAATTACTGAAGATTGTTCGAGGTGTATTGGGGATTATTAACGTGCTTATGTTTATGAAGATCCGTAATAGTGTCAATTTAGTATCATCAACTAAAAAAAATATGGTTAAAGGGTTGATTGGGTTTTGGTTTCTGATCTTATTATTATCGCAATTTCATATCTTATACTATTCAACAAGAACATTACCTAACTTTATGGTTTTACCAATTGTATCTTTCTCAATTAGTAAATTGATTGAAGGCGATATGTCTGGTTTAACTTGGTTAGCATTTGCGGGAATCATATTTAGATTAGAAGTAGGTTTGTTGGCTACAATTATTGCCTTTGTTTCCGCTTTGGGTTTTCGTCAATCAGATTTAGTTGTTAATATCTTTATGCTTGTTGCTGGTGGTTTATTGGGACTTTTTGTCACATTTTCAATCGATTCATACTTTTGGGGTAGATTATTAATTCCAGAATTGGTTGCTTTTAAATTTAACGTTTTGGCAGGTCAAGCTAGTAAATGGGGAGTTCTGCCATGGAATGCTTATTTCAAAACTTATCTTTTACACATTTTTAGACCTCCAGGAGTATTAGCGTTGATTCTTCCAGGATTTCTTAGTGATCCAGCCCAAGAAAGATTTGATCGAGCAAATAAATATACCGCTGACGTTGTAACTCATCCCGCTAAATCTTCTTTGGCAATTTTGATGATTTCATCAATCATTTATATCATTATCATGTCTTTCCAACCTCATAAGGAGTGGAGATTCATTATTTATGTTATTCCAATTTTCACCCTTCAAGCAGCTAATGGTCTTGCCAATGTTTGTCAAAAATGGAAGACTTCTTATATTTATAGAATTTTGACAGTTCTCATCCTTGCAAATATTGCGATTGCCACTTTATTATCTTTAGCTATGGGTTATATTTCAAGCTTCAATTACCCCGGTGGTGATGCTTTACAATTTGTGAATTCAAAAATTGAAACCGATTATGTTGGTAAACCAGTGTTTGTGCATATGGATGTTGCTACATGTATGACTGGGGTTAATCGTTTTGGTGAAATTCACAATAATCTTACTTTTTATGATAAATCTGAAACTGAAAAAGAATTGTTCGATATTTGGGATAAGGTTGATATTTTAATCACTGAAAATAATTATGAACAAGAGAGTACAATTGAACCATCTTTAGAAAGTTCTTTGTTCAAAAAAGGTGCTTGGAAACTTATTCATTCAGTAAGAGCATATAAGAGTGTCAACATTTCACATTGGATTGAGATATTCAATAGTATTAAAAAAGACCCTTTCACCCTACCAGCTCCAGTAGCCTCAATAATAAATGAACTTTTACAAGGAAGGGCTACTACTCTCAAGAAGTTGATGGATAATACTATTATTAAGAAAGATTTTCTTTATGTTTATGAAAGAGTTATCAAAGAAGTTGATCACTAATTCTTCCAGTATCACTAATTTTTGTGATACTGGAAATTGTATTGCCAATATACAATACTCTTATAGTTAGATATGTATATACTTGTCCAACTTTCTATATGTTATCTTCAATTCCGATTCCATTTGTTAAATTCTTTCTTAATTGGTCTTTCAATTTTCCAACTGGCGAAAATTTAGGCAAATTCAAATCTTCTTCAGTCGGAAACTTAATTGGTTTTATTCTTCTTAGCTTTTTAGCTGACTCAATCGTTGCCTTTTCTGTTTCTGAGTCATTTAGTATCGACCTACTCTGTTCACTAAGTGAAAAACTAATGTTTCTTCCTACATCAAAATTAGGTGGAGCAGGTGGTACAATTCCAACGTACTTACTTGCGTTGTTGGGTGATAGTCTTGTACTACTATTATCAATTAAAAATTGTGATTTAGACAGGTTCACATTCAGCTCACTTCGAAGAGACCAGGTTTGCCTCTTTTCGGGTGTAGAAGTTGCTCGTGCCTTTGCCCTGCTTAAATATTGGCGCAAGGCTTTGATCCTTTCAGATTTCAATCTCTGGGTAGTTTCTTGTAGCTTAGTCGGACTTCCACGGGTTGACCTTGGAGTATTTATCGTAACTTTGCTGACTTGCTCTTTGATAGGGGTGTATAGATAGCTCTTATTATTTGCGGTTAATTCATTCTTCTCCTGTTTCAACCTACGTTGAGATAAAGGCGACAGACTGCTAATGTTGCTTAGATCACCTAAAAAGTCATCATCCAATTCAATTCTCTCTCTGTACTTTAGCATCCATATGCCAAAAATTCCTTTCAATTTCAAATTTTGCCAACGACCAATAAATTGATCGCAGCTTTCTTGGTTCCTTTTTAAAGTATTGAGCACTTTTCTAGACCAATTATGAATGATATCCTCTAATATACTAATCTCTTTCCGTGCGATGTAACTTTCTGAAATCTCATTTAAATGAGATAGTTTACCAAAACACTGATTGTACCAAATCATCATGAACTTTTTCTCAAGTAGTATACTTTTAAAATTTTCAGCTTCAAAATTTCTCTCTTGCAATAAACTGTATTTATGTTTCCACTTGTTCATCATCATCTTCACAACAGTTCCTTGTTGAGAGAATAGTTTACTTTCTTCTATTAAAGCCTGTGTTTTCGATTGAAATTTATTAAAATTGTCTACCCATAGTCTGAAATATATTGCATTTATGTTTGGATTGATAAAAAAATGTTCTAATCTTTGGATTTTAACATTAGCTGATATCTCGAACTCCATTTCAAACCGGCTCTTCCATTTTTCAAATGTCAACTTTAAAAGTAGTTTATCACAAAAATTTCGATTGATTCTTAATTTTTCAAGCTTATTATCCAACTTCTTATGCTCATAGATAATTTTTATAAACTGATTAAAATACTTTCTCTGAACATTAAGATCTGCGACATGGACCATTTCTTCTGCCATTATCAACTTCTCCATCCATTTATAGTAAAAATCTCGCCCAACATTGGATCTATTAAACGAATCAGCGCTAACATTTAATACACGCACCTTCCGGTGACGTGAAAGCCATAAAGTTAATTTTGATTTTGCGATTTCTAGATCCTTGCGTTTTAGGTGTGATACTGATTTAACTGAATTCCTTAATTTACTCCAATAAGCTATGAGTAATTTATCATCAGTTAGATTTACAAAATTTGATTTTTTAAATACCAGCAATTCCCTAATGCGTAACTTCCAATACTTCATTACATTCTTTAAAACATTTTGATTGTGAAATTCCTTCGCAATCCTCTTTTGCTCAGCATATTTCCTCCAAAGGCTGAATATCTTAGTACTCATATTCTTGTCTCTCAAAACAACATGGTTCTTTGCTGTTACTATCATATTAAACTTCTTGATCCACATATTATTCAATACATAACTTAAAAGGTATTTTTGACTTAACATTTGTGATTTATGATACTGTTTGGCAAGATGCACAGACTTTAGCCATGCATGAATAAACTTCCTCAAGACAAATTCATTCTCACGCATATTGAGTGTACTTACTTTGTCACCCCAACTTATTGAAATCAGAGTTTCATCTGATGGAGATCTCGACCCACAATTCATTTGTGAATTCATTAATCGATACCATTTATTCATGTAATATTCCAATATTAGTTTATCGTGTTTTGTTATCCTAGTTCGATTAAATTCAATAGAGGCCAGCTCTAAAGACAATTTTTCTGTGTATTTCCCTTTAAGTTGATTGAAAATTTGTTTCAACAACTTTTGAGAATCGAAATCTATACTATTTTGCTTCATTTGTTGAAGGGTTTTATATTTGTCAACCCAAATATTCCAAAATTTACTTACTTGTAACTTTTTCAGTAAAACTTCCAAATCATTTAATAAAAACAATCTCTCTCGCCATTGCTGGATCATGACTTTGTACAAGAGTCTCAATCTATAAAAATTTTCGGTTTCAATCTCAATATTATAGAATTTTTGTCGAAGACTAAACCATTTTCTCAAAGAGTTTTGTTTTTCTTTCAATTCTTTTTCATCATTCCAATCATTTAATTTGTTGATTAATGTCATATTCTTAGCTTCTTTACTTTTCCACCTATTCATTACAAAAAGCTTCAAAAAATAATTAGAATCAAATTGAAGATAGGCATAACGCATTAATAAAGTCGACTTCTGATTCTTAGAATCAACTAATTTAAGATGTAACTTGTGGAAATTTTCCACAGTAGCTTTGATATCTGTTTGGTTACTATCTTCCTCGTTTTCAAAATCTACAATTAGATTTACATCAGTTAAAAGTTGATTAACATAAATCAAATCTTCTGGAGTTGATAATGACGGTAATGTTTGATAAATTAATTTCAAAAAATATCGTAAAATGTATGGAAATTTTGGGTTAAAGTTAAGGTTAAATTCATTTAATAATGGAATTATATGCAATAGGGTATGAAATAATTTAATTTGGTCCTCTCTTGAACAAGGATGCTTACCCTCATTAGCCAATTTTGGAAGTATATCAGGTTCATAAGTGAGATACAGATCAAGAATAGATTCATTTTGCGCTGATTCATTGATAATGTCTTTCGCGGGTAATTTTTGAGTCGTTTCATTTCCTGATAACAAATTCAAAATAATCTTGCGATTAATTGTGTCATATTTGGCCTGTAAAATTGGATTTTCACCATTTACGAAAACTTCGGTAAACTTGCGATGCAATTGATTCTGATAATTAGTTTGATCCAACTCAAAATATTCAACCATAGCTTGTTTCTTGAATACATCAATCATAACACGAGAGTATTTATGAAAATCAGTTAAATTTTTACTTAAAATGATTTGTAAAAATAGGTTATAAATTGAATTAAAGTCATCATTATTACAAATCAATCCTAATTGAACATCTCCAGGAGTTGGTAAAACACTGAATATGCTATCAGTGGTGTCATCAATTTTAACTACTGAATCCAAGAAATCAACAATTTGCTCTGTGTCTTGATCTTGTAAATCTAAATGCAATTTATCATGTAAATTCGAATAATAAGCATACTCATAACTGATGCATTTACTTATATAATCCTGAAATGTTGATTCTGCTTGTTTATGGTATAAAATCAAATATTCAATGAGTTGACAAACTTTAGTTACAATCAATTCATAGTCACTCTTGATTCGGATAGCACGATGGTCATGCAAATGATCCGCAAGCATTTTAGTGATCTGATCCAACACTCCTCCCTCACTATCTTCTGGCTCCTTATAAGTATCAATATAATCTAGAATATTAATTTTCAACTTGTTACTATCTCGATAGCAATATATCAATTCGAAAGGCTCTATGGCTCCACTGGATGCTCTAAGCTCTAAAAAAGCCGAGTTCTTCATAGGATAGTTCAACAATTGAACAACCAACTCCATGGTTGTCCTCAATATCAGTTCATATCTATCCTCATCGTCACCCTCGTATTTTCGAAGTGAATGAAGCTCTTTTAATGTTTTTTTCAACAATTCATATAGCAACCGTAATTCCATATCCCATTGCTATATCTCAACCCCTAGTTATCCCGTCTAACTCTTGTTTGTAGCTTCCAATCATAAAAAGATTGATTTTACAACAATTTTGGTTATCCTGTTGATGTTTTTGTTTGTGGTTTGCAGCCCGCGCCCGCGGCTCTGGGTCAAGCTTGAATTGCCTGTTACTATTAATAAGAGTAGTAAGTTGAATTGGATATTAACGGTGAGAGACAGTGTATGAATTGAGAATTGAACTAGTGTATGATGTCCTACACTTGGGATTTACCTCATGATAAGGAGAATGCGAGACGATCGGTGAGTTACGATACACAACGAATACGAATACCAATTTCCAGGTCTAATAATAACTCCCGATTGAGTATCAATGGTGAAGCAAGTTCAAGTCAACGAGTGTACTCGGACGGTGCTATTTTTAGAGAAAGCATTAGCTCCAGCCATGTGCGTTTGGATACAGAAGTGATGAACCACAAGGTTCACGCTAACCAAGCAAAAGAAGGTATGGAAGCGGAATTCTTTCATGTAATGAACTCATCAAACTCTTTTAATACATCCAATAAGCTATTGATCAGTGATTCAGAAGCTGATAATGCAAAGTCTGATAATGGAAAGTCTGACAATGAAAATGATAATATATACGATAATGTGAATGATAATGTAAATAATAATGTGAATGGTAAAATAAATGATAATGTGAAAGATAATGTGAATGTTGATGGGTATGATAATATAAATGACAATGTGAATGATATGATCAATTCTGAAAGTCAAAACTTTCTTGATAATTCGTTTGATGCTTCTAATCGATCTAGAAATTCAAAAGAACATGGAAACTTTAGTTTTCAAAACAGTGAAGATGATTCTCAGTTGGAATTTTCTTTATCTCAGAGGGGTCATAATTTTCAATATCATGACAATAACAATGATTTCAATGGTCCTAATTTTGTTAGTCCAGTTCTAGAGTATCCTGAAGAAAACGACTCTAATTCGTCTATCCCATGTTCTGTGTCTCCGCCAAAATCTTTAGGTCTGATCATTGGTGGATATAATTACAGTAATACCTCATTAGTCACTACTGGAAAAACAAATCTTGATCATATAGAAGAATCTCCAATACAAGTGAAACCCAAACAAGATGATATAGAGCCTCAGAAATCAAATGCTCGAGATTCTTCGCTCAGTTCTCATAACACGCTTGTTGAGCCTTCATCATATATTTCTGAAAATACTAGAAAACAAGTTCATATAAGAAATAGTTCCGAATCATCTACAATATCGGTTGCATCTACCAATTCTACCATTACTGATAAAAATCTGAAAGATAAAAGATTTGTAATGTATGCTATGAACACTCAGTCTCCGCTAGTCAATGCTTCCAATAAATGGCAAATATCCAATGTTTTAAAGTGGTTAGATGCTAATAATTTTAACAATTCTTGGAAGGAGACGTTTCGTAAAAACGAAATTTCTGGTAATCGTTTCCTAGAATTGGGAAATTTTGATAAAAACTCACTTGTTTGGAAACAATTTAGCCGATTTTTAAACACTGATGATGAAACCAATTCAGTTGATCGATTTATAGCGTTATTGAACGTTGAATTGGAGCAGGAACAAGATTTTATTACTTCAAATCATTCATCGAAAAACTCCGCAGATTCACAATTGTCAACAAGTTACAATAATCATAATTCAACTAAAATTGAAAATCGAAAATCGGCTCCAATTTTTACAAGAAATAAATTATCTTTTTCATCTACGAGTGCAAGTTCAATTAGTCAAATTCCTTTGCCTAGTCGACCTGTGTCTTATGTTGATCCTGTTCACAAGACATCAACGAAAGAGAGCTTACCATCTCCTTCTCATAAGTTTTTCAGAAAGCACCACAGGGCTAACTCCAGTGAAAATTCAAATTCAAAAGAAGTTCAAAGTGCTCCTAATAGTTCAATTCAAGGGTCAATAGTACTACCAAATGGAAGAAAAAATGGAAAATCAAACTCTTATAGTGAAGAATATATTTCTAATGCTAGCAAATCAAAGCAAAAGGCTTTTGCAACAACTTCAAATGTGAAAAATGATGCTCCTTCAAGAAGAGGTGGATTGTTTGGTATGTTACGAAAAAATAATGACAAGTCAAATTTGAAGGCTACTAGCAATCGCAAATCTATGCCACCTCAAGCTTTTAGGGATTATTTATCCCAGGAGTTTGTTGGCACAAAAGACATTGACGATTCACTTTTTGTTCCACCGCCTATGATCTTTAGAAAGTCTTTCGACGCTCTACCAAAGTCACCATTTCGATTTGAGGTTGAGCTGCCGACACAAGCTGATGAAGATATTGTAAATCCAGGACTGACACCAACTTCAGACAAGCCTTTATTGCAAAATTGCCTTCAACTTCCAAATGAAATGGAGTTCAAATACTTACCGAAACCAAACTCTTATGAGGAGAAAGGGATATTCATTTTGGTCAGTAAAGATAATAAGCTGTTTGTTCCTGTTTTACTTACCGAACAAGAAACAAAATCGTGGAATGCATGTAAATACAAAATGGTTAAAGCTTTAGATTTGATCGAAATTGGAGTTGTAACCGTTCATTTGACAGAATTCAACGCGAAAGAAGGTGTTGCGCTTCCTAGTTTGGTTTTCTTATCGCTTTTGAACAATGGAAAATTAAATAAGTTTGTTTTACGACAAGATTTAGGTTCTCCATCAATCAACACCTATTCCACGAATTCTTCGGACTCTAAATCATTTGATTATGAAGGAGATAATAAGGATGAGCGCACTTATCCAGCTACACCTCAATATTTGCTTCTTAAATCGCAAGAAAGCAAAACAGACTATTGGAATTTCAAAGATACACTTGCGAATGCTAATATTGAAAAAGTTCAAGAATCTTCTAAGAAGCAGGATGAAGTTCCCAATGGGATTGGTAATGCTCAGTATCAACCACTACGTCTACAATTTCCTCAAGCGAAGAAAAAGGTTGAGCCGCAGATTGCAGCCAGTAAAACACCAACATTGGTGATTGACACCACCCCAGTAATTGAAAACGACTTGAATACATCGAGGTCCAATCAAACATCTAGTGGAAACTCCTTCAGAGTTATAAGAAGAGCTGGAAGAGAAATTGATTTTGACGTTAGAAGAAAGTCACCTTTTGAAACAAAAGCTCCCAAGCTAATTCCCAATATTTATTCATCGTCTGTATCTGATCAATTGAAGTCTCCAATATCAGCAACTACAGTGTCAGCGACAAAGGATGATAATCAATCTGTGAAACTCAGTCCAGCTACTGACTTTTCGCAGTTTAGCAATCCTATGGTAACTGCTGCTCAAGAATCAACTGAGCCAAGCGTAGTTGCAAAGTCCGGGAGTGTCAATTCCACTGTGAGTGAAAAAGCTGGTATTATAGCTAAAAGAGTAGCTCCTCCCCCTCCCCAATCTGCAGCAAGCTTTTCTAGGGGTAATTCGTTAATGAAATCAATGAAATCGTCTCGGGTAGCAAGTCGACTGTCTAAACTGTCTAATTCCAGTAACTCGTTGAAAAAGTCAGGCACTCCTAGTAGAAAATCCACTGTTTCTCGAGATACTGATGCATTCAAGGAGAAGCCAATATCATTTGCCGATGCCCCAGCTTTTGAGCACGGTGTTGATGATGAGGATGACTTTTTTGCAAAACCTATGAAACAAATGGATACCGATGATACAAGTGATTTAAGTGAAAATGGACTTGATGATGATTTTTTTGTCAAACCTCTCAGAAAAAATAATCAAAGAGTATTAAATCTTAGGCCACCTTTGGAAGAGGTCTACAACAACTTGGAAAAGTATTTCCCCAACACTAATTTGGATAAGCCAATCATCGATGATTCACCTGTATCACCTTCAATTAGTGAATCGAAACTTATCAAAGGTTCTGATTCTTCAAGAGAAATATTACCCAGAAAGCCTACAATCTCAAGAACATTCTCTAATGCGAATATTTCACCTGTGGTTGCCAATCCAGAATCAAGTGATGAAGTAGTATATTCTATCGAAAACAAGTTGAATCGACGTAAAATGAAAACAATTCGAGTTGTTGCAAATGAAGCTCGTCAGAAGATATTAACCAGGACAAAAATATCACCACCTAATACTATGTTTCAACAATCTCCTCAATCTGGTTTAGGTAGATCGAATACTAAAATGTGGGGACAAAAAGTTATGGAAGTAACATCATCTGAGATTGAAAAAGGGTTTTTAAGTCGCTTAAGGGGAAAAGACGGGAAAGTCGAGGAATTTGTTTGGATAAAAGGAGAATTAATTGGTCGAGGGTCATTTGGTTCTGTTTATCTAGGATTTAATGTTACTACTGGAGAAATGTTGGCAGTTAAACAAGTGGTAGTTTCATTAGATCATCAAAGCAAGATTCAAAATTACGGGGGTATTGATGCGTTACATAAAGAAGTTGAGACTATGAAAGATCTAGATCATGTCAACATAGTACAATATCTTGGATTCGAACAAAAGGATAACATCTACAGTTTATTCTTAGAATATGTTGCTGGAGGTTCTATATCGTCATGTTTAAAAACTTTTGGAAGATTTGAAGAAGGTTTGTGTGCGTTCATAACTCGACAAGTTTTATTAGGATTAGAATATTTACATTCCAATGGAATTTTGCATCGAGATTTAAAAGCCGATAATTTATTATTAGAGATTGATGGTACATGTAAAATATCCGATTTTGGTATATCTAAAAAGTCAACTGATATATACGCAAACAATGCTGAAATGTCAATGCAAGGGACAATATTTTGGATGGCACCTGAAGTTATTGATAGCATAGTTGAAGATAAGAAGCAAGGGTATAGTGCCAAAGTCGATATATGGTCATTAGGATGTGTTGTGTTAGAAATGTTTGCAGGAAGACGACCATGGTCTAATGAAGCTGTTGTTAGTGCTATATATAAAATTGGGAAAACCAAATTAGCACCTCCCATACCTGATGATATTAATGAATTTATATCACCAGCAGCAAAAGATTTTATCCAGCAATGTTTTGTGATAAATCCTGAAGAACGACCAACAACCAAAGAGTTACTACAACATGAATTTATTGAGAAATCAAAAGATTTTAATTTCGAGAATACAAAATTAGCATCCATGATTCGAAACTCGAAAAAAAAATTTCTAACTAAAGAAAATGATACCATAAAATGAATCAATATGGAATTACAGTACATAATTAAGATACTCAGATCAAGAATATTAAGCCAAATCATTGATTAATAGTACACAATGGAGGAAGTCCACTTAGCTAGTAAAATTTAGTATAGAATATTATATTGTATTTCATATTCAACAAAAACTTGCTCCTACTTTATCAATTGAAGTGGAAGAAGAGCATAGTATATTACGCGACTATGGTATTCAACGAGTATTACTTTGCATATGTACCCTTCGATAATCAATTGTTGGCTAAATGTCTTGCTTCTGTAAACTCTAGAGTTAACTTTTTATCACCATTCTTCAATAGCGTTTCGAGTGCTTATAATTTTTCTATGTCTACAAACCTCATTTCATGCCATTTCTCCCCAACTACTTCGTTTTCTTTATCTTCGTTTTCTTCGTCTTCGTGTTCTCTCTCTTCGTGTTCTCTCTCGTTTTCTTTTTCGTTGTTTCCTTTCTTTTCCGTTTCTTTCTCTTCCGTTTCTTTCTCTACAATATTGACTTGTGATATGTACATTGTGCTATTTACATGCTACTTGAGTTTCAATTCGTTAATCGTTAACACTGTTTGATGAGGTTCCACTGGGAAAGTTTTCAACCTTCTACATCTTGGTTTCTTTCTGTAAACTTCATAATAGGGTTCTCGAGTAATTTCAGTCACACTAGCTTTTAACTCATACAATTGAGGATCTATCCCCGACTCGTCGTTGTAAGTATAGTCGGGCGACCCGATTGTTACCACATCATTCAATATCAAAGAATCTCCAACTTGAACATTCTTCAACTTAAAAGGTAAATATACTTTATCACCTTTGGTTACCATGTATGGCATATTATGCATCTTGAACACGGCATACAAGTGGCTGCCTCCATTCGAATTCAATTTCAATGGCGTCAAATCGCTCAAACTTCGTCTGAACCCCTTGAGTATCCCACTTCTCATCATAGTCGATATCGAATCCCAACCTGATTCCAGTTTCTTTGTTGGTTGAAGCCCAAACTGAAAAAAAAAAAAAAAAAAAAAAA
>JANIWI010000030.1:0-90419 GCA_030705115.1 Suzukiozyma pseudoglaebosa | reverse complement strand
GACGCTCTTCCGATCTCACATGTATTGATGAAGGTTGTGTGCAGGCCGGAAAAAAACTTCGTTCAACCAACCAAAAACAAAAATGTTGTAAAATGAACCATTTTGAATTATAGAAGCCGCTAGTGATTCTGGCGTGGTAAACTGGGGGATATACGGGCTTGTATTGATAGAAAACCGTATTTTCAATTAACTTGGAATTGAATTTGTTTTGAAAACCCGAGGAAAAAGAAATAGAAGAAGAAAAAAGAAATTTATACGAGAGGTATATTCATATTCTATTGGGAATTGAATTAATATAACTATTTCAATAAAATATTTACAATCTTTTAGTAATCCTAATCAGTTTTTGCTAACTCTAATCAGGTTTTCAAAAATAGTGGTGGTTGACAAATACTATTTTTATTTCAAACTTTTAAGAACTAGCTGGTTTCTATTTTGTGTGTTTTGTTGACTTATTGTTTCCAAATCCTTTTGCATTTATCCAATATAAGTTTGTGAATTTACTTTTTGGTTTATTTTTTTTATTATAATGTCAGGTTCATTTTGGAAGTTTAGTAATAGTTTTACTTCTTTGTCAAATATATCGACAATATTGGAGAATCATAATGGTGGTAGTGAACTGGGACAAAATCTGGAATATGAATCTTTCCAGGTATTGATGAAATTGTTAGATGAAAATGATTTATTGCAGGAGCTTTTATCTAATAATCCTATGTTACTTGAATTTCTACGTGACGAAAACATATTAAGAATTTTGGTGGAATTAGTAATAACAGAAGGTGAATTTACCATCAAAGATAATCAAAATCTGGAAACAATCGATGTAAAATTTGAAAAAATTGATGAAGAAGATGAAACTCAGTCTCGAGAACCCGAAATTACAAAAGATCATGACACTAACGTTGAAGACAACGCCACCATAGATAAACCAGTTTTGGAAAATCACGTCGATATTATTGAACAAGATGATGATGAAGACGATAATACAAATTACGACCAAATAGTACCGACAATTGATTTTGAGGATGAGGATGATGATGAGGATGATGATAGTGAACAAAGTCAAAAGGATCATTCAGATACTGAAGATAAAGATGATGATGTTCAAGACGAACAAGAAACTCCAGAAGAAAGAGCAACACGTCAGGCTACTATTGCAGCCGAGATTCTTAGTGCTGATGTTTGGTCTTTAACTGACACTGTTATGGAGTCCACCAATAACCTTGATAAACTTTGGTCTCTTTTAAATTCGAAAGAACCATTATCAATTAATGCATCAACCTATTTTATGAAAATCATGGAGCATTTATTAGACATGAAGTGTGATGAAATGATTACTTATTTGATTGATCATCAATCAGATTTAGTCGAAAAATTTATGAATCATTTGTCAAACCCCCCTTTAATGGATTTTTTGTTAAAATTAATCTCAACTGATAAGCCTGATAATTCAACTGGTATCATCGATTTCTTACAACAGCAAAATTTAATTACACATTTAATTGATGCTTTAGATGTCCCAGATGATAAGAAAATAAATAATTATGAAGCATTAATTAAGCAATCCTCAGCAGCGGATTTTTTGAAAGCTTTAATTACAATTTCGGCCAATTCCACAACTGATAGTTCAACAATTGGTCCTAATGAATTAACACGTGAATTAGTGTCGTTTGAAAAAATGGAGAAATTATGCAATATCATGTTGAAAGGAGGTTATGCTTTAGCGAATGGTGTTGGTATTGTTATTGAAATCATTCGTAAGAATAATTCTGATTATGATATTCTTCCAGTATTATATATTACTCTTGACAGTCATCCACCTACTGGAAGAGACCCTATCTATTTGGGTCATTTGCTTAAAGTTTTTGGATTAAAAATTAAAGCATTCAACGAGATTTTATCTAATGCCACTAATTCTGACGGTGAGGTTAATATTTTGAAGACTCCATTTGGGGAAATTGAACCTTTAGGATTTGAAAGATTTAAGATTTGTGAGCTTATTGCTGAATTATTACATTGCTCTAATATGGCACTTCTTAACGATAATAAAGGGTTTGAAGTAGTTGCAGCTCGTGATGAATTAAGAAGGAAAATTAAAGAGTTTGATCCCGTTAGTTTCAAATATAATGAAGTTGTTGTTCTACCAAATGAAAAAAAAGACGATGATAGCGAGAAAAAAGATGATGATGATTACGCAAACGATACTATCGATTCATTCAACAAAAATAATTCAGTACAGGAGCATGATGAGGAGGAACCTCATGCAAATGCTAATTTAACTGAAGAGCAAATTAGAGCTAATCCAGTTATTGGTGACTTTTTAAAAATATCGTTATTTGATACCCAAATAATATCAAATATTTTATCAATGTTTTTTAAGTTTCCTTGGAACAACTTTTTGCACAATGTTGTATTTGATATAGTTCAACAGGTTTTAAATGGATCTATGGATATTGGGTTCAACAAATTCTTAGCAATTGATCTTTTCCATTTAGGTGATATTACTAACAAAATTATTGAGGGACAAAGACTTTGTACTGAATATGAAGAAACTCATAATGGTTTAAGATTAGGTTTTATGGGACATTTAACCTTAATTGCAGAAGAGGTAGTAAAGTTCATCCAGTTATACCCAACTAATACCTTAAGTGATCTAATTGACGTCAAAATTGAAGACGAAGGTTGGGAAGATTATGTCAGTCAAGTCTTATATGATACACGTGAAAAGTATAATGCTATTCTTGGTGGAGATGAAGATGAGGATGATGATGAAGATGATGACGAGAATAATACCTTTGATGAAGGATTAGGAGACATCATTGAAGAGGTAAAAACTGGTTTGGTATTAGATCCAAATGTTGACCATGATTTTATTGGTAATGAATTTGAAAACAAAAAAGATCTTGAAGCAGAGATTAATAATCGAATTTCAAGTGATGATTCTGAATCTGATGATGATGAACATTTTAGAAATTACATGTCACAACAGTTAACCAATAGTGCGTCAACTGAAATTGTTTCATCGTCACTACCTCCAACACATAAATTTTCGCAAAAGCATTTGCAAGTAAATGAGCATGGTGACCACGATGACGATGACGAAGACTACATTGATCCAAATGATGATGGATGTTCTTACAAAAAATCACATCCATTGTATGATTCTACTGGATCTTTATTATCAAGTAAGAATGACGATGATGATTTATCCAGCGAAGATTCAAGTTCGAGCTCTTCCGATAATGAAGATGACCTTGTAGAAGATGATAAGGAAGATTTCCATTCAGATAATCAACTCACTAGAGCTGCAAGTAAAAGTTAATGCTGTCATGAAATTGTAATTTTACGAATCATTTTAATGCTAATGAAATACACATTAATAAACCATATATATATTCTTGTATAACCCACATTTGGAAAATCTTCCTAAAAAATTACAAGTTATTAAACTAGAAATTATACACCACTCAATTAATATTTTTGTAGTTTATTTAAATTCTATGAAATCTACGTATCCGAAACTTTAGTGTAAATTCAGTGACATTTTCTTTCGGTTATACCAAAACTAAACTGTTTTGACTTGGCAGTCCAAATGATTGGACGTTGATGTTCAAGACTGAGATCAGCCGATGCTCAAGTTAGAAATTTGACGAATGAATAAAACTTCATATTTCGCATAAAGATAAACAAAATTTCCAATAGGATGATAAATTAAGTTAATTAAGTAACCATCTCACCATTAAAGGTGGAATGTTCCCTACCTTCTCTGGCTAATCTGGGTACTTCGGGGACAGCATTTTCAGAATCATCCTCTTTGAGTTGCGGGACTCCACCCATTAAACCTTTCGACATTGCCAATCCAGAAGATCTTTCTCCATCTGTATAAAATTCATCTTCAATTGGGTACATCAAAACAGTATTATTTTTTGTAATAATTAACATTGTGTTAGTTGGGACACAAATCCAATCACCTCTCTCAAAAGTCAAAGGTTCGGAAGCAACAAAAATAACATCTTGAGATCGATTTAATCTTTCCATTTTGAATAATCCAGGTTCATATTCAAAAAATCTTGAACCAGTTGAGAAATGAAGAGAAGCAGCCTCATCGGTTAATGAAGTAATATAGCGACTAACAACCACAGACTCTCCATCAGTTACTGCGAAATTTAATAAAGACGGTTCTGAAGTAATTTCAACTTGCCAATTTTTGATCAATTCTAAAGTTTTAATCATAGCTTGATGTAAAACTTTGTGAGAAAAATTGATCAGAATATCTTGAGGATCAAATCCCATTTTATATAAAGTATCTAAATATAGAGCAAAACAACATTCTGAATCGGTTGAACCTTGAATAAAGATGAAAAATTTATTTTCAATATGTAAAACAATTTTTCGTTTAATTTCATCGAATGACGAGATACCTCCATTATGCATAAACATGATTTTACCATAAGCAAAAGGGTGACAATTTGATTCTGCCAATACCCCTTGAGTAGACGCTCTAACATGACCAAATACCAAGTTTGATATAGTACACTGGGACAAATTATTTAAATTAACATTATTCCAAGCGGGAGTAATCGCCTTGAAAATACATGGTTGAGTTATCGATGAATAATATCCAACTCCAAACCCATCCCCATTAATTGGATTTCTCATATCTAACCTCAATCTCGAATCAAACGATTGGTTAATAATAGAATGCGCAGGTCTCGTAATCAAATCAGCAAGAACCATGGGCTCTCGTCCCTTGTATATCATAAACCGACACATACTCCAAATCACCTCCTCCAACAACTATAATACGATCCTACCACAAACCCTACTTCTACAAATCCAACCATTTCTAACATCACCAAAATCATCACGTCACGTGAACCGACATCAACTATGAAATCATGAAATTAGTTAAACAAAATTTATTTGAATTTAGTATTGGAATTAGTATAAACAATAACTATGGTTGAATCAGGTTGAATGGTATTTTTCTTGTATCTTTTTTTAATTATTTTTTTTTTTCACGTTTTAGATCGATTTCGATTGATCTCTTGTATAATATCCCAAATTTTTGAATTGTAAACTTTTACAAAATCAATCTCAAACAACTACATGCACTTGAAACCCATAGTATCATATCTTGTATATAATATTCTGTCCTCTGTCTGGTTTTCAATATTGAAATCTTCCTATGGTTATCGATTTTTGCAACATTTCTCTCCGTTTATAAATTTCACAGGCAAAAATTCAAAATGTCGCGACATTATTCTTTAACTGTGATAACTACATTGTTGACGATAGTATTGGAACCAGAGGAGGATGTCTGACTCCATAGGTATGTGAGAGTGGATTGGAGGGGGTGTTGAAGAGGGTAGTGGTTATAGGGAACTAATATGGAGAGGGGACAATTCATGGGGAGTTATTGGAGTTGTAATTCTTTTTTTTTTTTTTTGGTATGGTTTACTAACGATTTAGATCGGGTTTTCTTTAAGGCGATAACAACAATAAGAGCATTATCTTCGAGGTCAAATTATGGTACTCTTCCTCGACCTCCTGCTGAAAATCGAATTCGGTTGTATGGATTATACAAACAAGCAACTGAGGGTGATGTTGATGGAGTGATGCCTAGACCGGTTGGGTTTACCCTTGAGGATGAAGGGGCTAAGAAGAAATGGGATGCTTGGAAGCGCGAGCAAGGGTTATCAAAGACTGAAGCTAAACGAAGATATATTCAGTATTTGATTGAGACAATGAAAGTTTATGCCAGTGGTACTCATGAAGCTCGAGAATTGTTGAATGAATTAGAATATCTCTGGGAACAAATTAAGAATTTGCCATGGGAAGATAATGATGGGAATCAGTCGGTAGATTATCCGGTACCAACGATGTCGCCATCGATTTCTGATCGATATTCAGTTGCGACCCCAGTTATAAATCAGAATTATCGAAATAGTTTACAAAAAATCTATTCTCATTCTAGAAGATCTACTTTGGATCATGGTGTTGGTGGTGGACCCGGCCCGTCGGTCCAATCTTTTGCTGGTCAATCTCTTGGGGCAGGACCACCAAGTATTCATTCTTTACCGGAAAGAAAACAACCAATAAAGCAAACTTCAAACCAACCATTAGCTAATTCTCAATCAATTGATGAATTTAAATCGTGGCAATCTGAAATCAATATGATAGTTAATAAGTTATCTCATGATTATTTAACTACCAAAAAAAGTATCAATGGATTAAATTCAATTCAAAAGGAAACTCATGATAATGATAATTATGATGAATTAGACCCTCAAGTAATCTTGAAAAGAAGAGTCATCAAACTTTTAAAAACTATCGGTATAAATTTATTAAAGTTTGCTAAAAGTTTTTCAATTAGTTGTTTGGCAATTTTATTTTTGATATGGTGTACTAAAAAGAATGTTGTTGTCGATAAAACTATTATAAAACAAAAAAATGGTAAAGATGAATTGGTAGTGAAGATGTTTTTAAATACTAATGAAAATAAATGGTTTGTTAGATTATTAAAGTTCATTGACACATTTGTTGGATTTACAAAATAGCATCGACCATAACTTTGATAGACTTTACTTATGAAAACCTTGATTTGTCCCAGAAACTTTCTGATGAAGAATATGATGATCTGATGAAAATTATTCCTATATAAATATATATCATAATTGAATACATGTAAATGTGATATGAATTTGATTTACAGATATAATAGTGTTAACACCACAATATCTTGCCCAAACTACCATTGTATATAATCAATCAACTAACCATCAGTCACAATTCATCTATTGCTTCATGGCTACTATTAAATAAAGCGGCGCTACCATGTATGCCGTTTTGGGTGCGATGAGTTTTTTCACGATGCCATCAATCAATAACTGATAGGAATAGATTGTAGACAGAAATGAACATTCATCGTTGTCGGTTTGTTGACTACACTCCACAGACGATTACAGCTACTGCATTTTCTCATGCGTCTTCTTTACTGAAAGTGGAAACTGATTTGAGATTGGCAGTAGGAAGGAGTAATGGTGACATTGAAATTTGGAGTCCCAAGTCAAACTGGACTCATGAGATCACATTATCGGGATCAAGAGGAAGGTCTATCGAAGGTTTGTGTTGGACTTCTACTGAGAATCCTCGATTATTTTCCATTGGTGGATCAATTTATATCACAGAATGGGATTTATCAACTGGTAAACCAGTAGCCAATTATGATTGTAATGCTGGTACTATTTGGTCAATCGATGTTAATGCGAATGGTGATAAGTTGACTGTGGGATGTGATGATGGGTCTGTAGTTATCGTTGATATTTCAGGAGGTTTTGGAAGTTTAGAACATAATTTAATTTGTCAAAGACAAGATGCTCGAGTTTTAAGCATAAAATGGAATGGAAATAGTTCCTTGGTGGGGGGATGTGCAGATGGTCGAATAAGAATATGGTCTGCATCTGGCCAAACTAAAGGAAGAATAATAGCTACTATGAGAGTCGACAAGTCTAAAACTGAGTCTACCTTAGTGTGGTCTATATGCATTTTACCAAAGAAAAGACAAATAGTAAGTGGGGATTCTACTGGAGCAATTAAATTTTGGGATTTGGATCAACATTCATTATTGCAATCTTTTTCTATTCATGATGCTGATGTTTTAAGTCTAGTAGCCGATATTTCTGAGGAAAAAGTTTTTACAGCTGGTGTTGATAGAAAAATTCATCAATTTAGTTTAATCACTAGTAAAACTAGTTCAAAATGGGTTCATAATTGTAATCGATTATTACATTCTAACGATATTCGAACAATGAGTATCTATGAAAGTAAAGGTTATAATTTTTTGATTTCCGGTGGTGTAGAAAGATCTATTGTCATTCAATCCGTCAATGACTTCCATGATGGTAAATACAAAAAGTTATCAATAAATCAACAAAAATCAAATATTGTTATTAATGAGTTACATCAATTAATTATATTATGGCAAGATCAAACTATTAAGATATGGAAAATTGTCGATGGAAAACATAAGCTAGTATCAAAATTGACTTTAGCCGAAGACGAAAATATAACTGATGTTACCATGAATACTGATGCTACTTTATTGGTTGTTTCACGCCTTACCTCAGTGAAAGTGTTTGAATTATCTCACAGATCAAATAACAAAATTGATGTAAAGAAATATCGAGATGATAAATTCGATGAAATCATTGAAGGTGCCAAAAAAGTCTATCTTTACTCAAATAATAAATTATTAATCTTAACTCCAAACGAAGAGATGTATAAGTTCATTATCAACAAAGAAGATCAAGAAATCATACTAGATGATGAAATTGAAATGCTAGCAAGTTCTTCTAAATCTAAATTGAGTTACAATCAAGTTATCAATAATCTTAGTATATCTCCAGATGAAAAATCAATTGTAATTTCAAGGTTTAATGGTTCAGTAGAAAAGTATTCTTTAAATGATGAATATAAACCATATCAATTAGTGAAATTATCTAGTTATCCTAATATTTTAAGTTTTATGGGAAATGAAAAGTTAATAGTATTAACTTCAGATAATAAATTATATGAATTTTTCATTGATGAACAAAACAAATCAGGATTATTAACTCCATGGTCAAGAAGAAACAGTGAATTTTTGCCTTATCAGTTTCTTACATTGGAGGATAAACCCCAGGGTTTGTTTACACAAAATAAAAAAGTTTGGATATTTGGTTCTACATGGATTGCCTACTTTGATTTAAGCATGAATATCCCAATTAGCAAATATTATAAAAATACTTCAAACGTGAAGAAGAGAAATAGAGATGGTTTAACTATAGATGAAGAGGTAGACGAAAATATTGAAGAAGAGCAAGAAGATCAAGTTGAAATATTGGAGCTTGCATTGAAGCAAAGTCAAATCAATAAATTAAGACAGCAAATACAAGATGATGAAGTTCAAAATAATGGTACAACCGCTTCATCAAGTGATAAGAAACCTTTTTGGATTTGTACCAAATATAGACCTATATTGAAGGCAGGAAATTTTGGTGAAGGGGAAATCATTATAATTGAAAGACCTCAATTTAGTTTACCAACGACGCCAGCATTCAATTTACCCAAATTAAAAGTTTAGCATATTTAATTGTATAGTTTTATGATTAATCACCATTGTATTTATAGCATCACAATAAAAGTAGATTAATCTACAATTATCAATTAATATTATAGAATAAGAAATAATCAAACAATCTTCGATAAAAATGAATCTACAAGAAGTTCAATACTAAATATTTATTACTGTACAATCTATAATACACTTAATTTTTTGGTTTTCTAACAATGTATAACATCATTGGGGTGAATAATTTTTGTTTACCACCTTCAACCAAGTTGACAGCAGCGTCTTCTAAAGCATGAGTAACTTGTTTAGAACCTTTTGGAGCAATACCGAGTTTTTCCATTAAACCAACTGCTTGAGTAGTAAAAGTTCTACCGATTTTACTAGTTCTAAACCAAGTGTAATAATCACCAAAAGTTTGAACATATTTCAATTCACCTGATAAAGGATAGTACCAAGGAATATCATCTTCTTTATCAGCCATATCTTGTTGATATTCAATTTCAAATCCGACATTTTTCAAAGCTTGTTCAGCGACTGCTCTTGAATACATTTTTGGAATACCATCCCCGACTTCAATACCATAAGCGATTTTTCTATGTTCTGGGTTAGTTTCATCATATTTATCAGTCATGACCCATTCATAGACCCCAAAAACACCACCTGGTTTCAAAACTTTGTAAATTTCCGAGTAAACACCTTCCAATACTGGGGCATGAACGGTAGCTTCAATGGCGTAAACGGCATCGAAAGATTCAGGTTCAAAATCCATTTGCATGAAATCACCTTTAACATAAGATAATTTGTGATCCAATTTATATTTTTGAGCATAATGGTTAGCTCTTTCGATTTGATAATCGTTATTATTTAAACCAACAATTTGACAATCAACAAAACGAGTTATTTCCCGTCCAGGACCACCAACACCACAACCGACATCTAAAACTTTCATATTTTCATTTAATCCCATTTTGTGAGCTAAGAAATGTTCGTGTCTAGCAGTAGCTTGTCTGAAAGCTTCACCTTTGTAGTAACGAGAAAAGTGGAAAGATGAACCCCAACCATATTCGTAAAAATCAGTTACTAAGTTATAGTAATGATGAGTTAATTGAGAATAGTCACTCAAACGTTTATCTTCATCATCCTTAGTAACACCACCATCCCAATGTTTGAAATAACCTTCACTGGCAACATCAGCTGCTTCTTTATTCTTTGCCATTAACGCCGTAATCCCAGTCTTCTTGTATGAATCACCGTGTAAAGCTTTGGTGAACTTTTCATCTCTTTCAAAATCTTTAGTTGAATCTATTTTGGTAGCACTTGCCATAGTTGAATATATATATATTGGTTTGGTTGGAAAAAACTGTTATTTCCTTTATCAATGCTTACCGTCTTTATATAACACGGTAACTGATTTTTTTCACCCAGTTATTTTTTATGCACCTCGTTCATCTCATCGTATACTGCGATGACATCGTTTATTAACGACTAAACGATAAACGACCACCACGATAGTAAACCATGACAGTGGCAGTATCGATAATACTTGGTTAAAGTGAATCGGAACCAGTTTAGCCGACCATCATAACCCGATAAATGTAAGAAAAAAAGAACACAGTCTGATATGACAAGTAATCTGACAAATGACAACCAATCTTTGATATGAACGCGTATCTATGTATGGTGGATTCTATGTTCTTTAATGTATTCCATGGTAGATTTTATAATTTATTCCGTAGTGTATTCTATTTGTATTCTATGAACAATCATCTACTTACTTTGCATTTGTTTAAATTTTGCAATTTGTTTTAAATATCAACAAAATCTATCACATCAAAACTATAGCACCAACCACGGAACATTAAAACTCATGTGCTTGTCTATAGCTATATAAACCTGCTTAGCCTAGATATCTACTGATAACTATATATTATTATCAAATCATTAACTGATATCATATTTATCTTACATCTTCATTAAATTTGTTGTATATATATGTTATTGTATATTATGACTTCTGCTACTCTGATTTATGTCTTATAACAAAACCGGGCAGTTGGTGTAGTGGTTAACATATCTGCCTTCCAAGCAGGTGTCACGGGTTCGATTCCCGTACTGCTCATTCTTTTTTTTGGTGCATGCAGGGTTTTTTATGTGCAGGTCTCTAGATTTTTTGTTTTGATTCACACATTAAAATATTTGGTTGTAAAATCAAGATTATTAAGATCAATGGTATTTCATGGATAGACCCACAAAGAAATCGATACGACAGATGGTATCTGTCGATGAGATCCATCTGGCAATGTGCCATGTTTTTCAAGAAGCTCAATTGACGCTATCTGGACATCGAAAATTGGTGATTATTATGAAGACCATATTTGATCGAGCAGTTGAACTAGAGATGTTGCATGAGTTTGGATTGATCTTTGCAAAATTAGTGAATAAAGTGCTTGATTTGAAGAAAGGAGAGAAAGCTGGTGATAGAATCGCCAAATTTTGTTCTTCTTTTATAGCGATTATGAAAAAAGACGATAGAAATGACCATCTCAAACAAGATAAATCAAAAAAATCACAAGAAACCATCATACAACATGAAAAAGAACAACAAGAAGAACAAAAACTAGATCAAGAAGAAGAACAAAAACAACATGAACAACCAGATGAAGAACTTGTGTCGTCAGAAGACGAGGAAGATGATGAAGACACTTGTGAGGATATTTTTATTACAATGTTGATAAATCATCTCTTACGAGGAATAAAAGCAAAAGATAAAAATGTTCGATATCGAGTGGTTCAAATCTTGGCCTATTTGGTTTATTATATTGGTGAATTGGATCATGATACTTTCCAAGCATTATATACTTCATTATCAGAACGGATTCATGATCGAGAGCCTTACGTTAGAATTCAAGCTATTGTGGCCTTATCAAGATTTCAAGTATTTGATCTAGATTTTACCGATGCTGATTTTGATATTGAAATTAGCCGAGATTTAATTATTAAAAACATTTCTTCCTGTCTAATTAAGGATGAAAGTGCTGAAGTTAGAAGAGCAGCATTACTCAATTTAGAAAAAACAAATAAAACTATTCCTTTATTGATTCAAAGAGCTCGTGATAATAATAACATCAATCGTCGATTAGTTTATAGTCGAATTTCTCGTGAATTAGGTAATTTTCAAAATTTAAAACCTTCACAAATTGAAAACTTATTAAAATGGGGGCTAAATGATCGTGATTCTTCTGTTCGTGACTCCGCAATCAAAATGTTATGTAGCTATTGGTATGAAGCTTCTAATGAAAATTTACTACAGCTAATCCACGGTCTTAACGTTACAGTATCTGAAATTGCTGATTTAGCAATGTCAGTTTTTTTCACGACTAGACAAGACACTTTATCATCAATCAACTTTAATGAAGATGAATTTTGGAATAACCTTACAATTGAAAAATCTTTTTTAATGAGAACTTTTTACGATTTTTGTAATCAAAATAAATTATATGAATTAATTGATGCCAATTTTCCAGAACCTTTAGTGTTAGCAACTATTTTACAGAATTATTTTAACTTGAGAAATAATTTATTATCAAATAATCATCAAATTGTTAAAAAATTAAAATCTTTTGAAAACAAAATCGAAAAATTAAATAACGCCATATTCTCGGCTGAAAATAAATTAATAAAATTAAATTTTGACAATGAGCATGCTAAACTTTTACTTCTGAATGATTTGAAAGAGCTAGAGTTTAATGAAGGTTTAGCTGAAGTTATTGGTGCCAAACTAGATGGGCTTAATTTAGAAGATGATTTTGATGTAGATGATAACATATTAGAAGAATTAAACGAATTAAGTAATCGAGACTTGAAAAAGAAAGTGAAGCAAACAAAACACCGTATTAATGATATAAAGAAAATGATACATTCTCGTAAGGAACTTATACGTGAAATAGAAGAAGAATTCAATGCTATAGATCAAGAATATACCAATTCTGGTAATCAAAAAATTCAAGAAGTGGCAAAACTTGCAGCATATACTAAAGAAGTTCATGAATTTGATAGCCAATTGAAAACCTTGGAATATATTATTCTTCAACTTTTATTAGTTTCAAAAGATTTTGATTTTGGAGATGAGATGGGACGAAGAAAAATGTTGCAGTTAATAAGAAGTTCCTTGTCTGGAGACAAATTGACAGACTCGATAACTAATGTAGCATTGAAAGTTTTGAGAAATATTTCTCTTAATGAAAAAGATTTTATTTCTATGGCAACCGAAATTATTACTGATGTAAGAGATTCATACGAAGAAGATGATACATTTCATTCTGCTCATTCGGAGATTGAGGAGGCGGATGATCAAGAGGCTCCCGGCTCTTTGGATAATGATGATAGCTTGCTAAGCATAGAGCAATCTACACCTAGGTCAAAGCGACGAAGAACAGAGGCTAAGTTACCACCAGATGACATTGTATTACATTGTTTGATAATTACTCAACATCTCTTGGAAATCATGGAAGAACCATTGGAAAACAATATATCACTTGAATCAATTTACTCGGGTTTAGTAAATTACGCGATAGCATGTATTGAGAAATACTCGCTACATTTAATGGGATTGAAATGTTTAGGATTGTTTTCGTTAATTGATGTTAAAATTGCTAGAAATGGTTGTAGTACATTTTATACAGAATTAAAACAATGTGGAGAGAAAGTGAGGATAATTTCCATCAAAGCACTTGTTGATATTCTATCAATGTATGGTGTTTCAATTATTGAAAATAACGGATTGCATATATATGCGAAGCTCCTACATCGAAATTTAAATGAGTATTCGATGCCTAAACTTCAATGTGTGGCAGCAGAAGGTTTATGTAAATTATTTTTAGCAGACGTATTTGGTGGCAAGAATGGTGATGATTCAGAAAAAGAATTATTCGAATCACTAATTTTAGCATATTTCAATCCTAAAACTCAAAATAATAATGAATTACGTCAAATTCTAGCATTTTGTTTACCTGTTTATGCCTTCAGTCATCCTAAGCATCAATATAGAATAGCTACAATAAGTGGTGATTGTTTGTACAGATTATCCCCACAAGGTGAAAGGGAAGGTGTGTTCACTAAAGACAGTAAAATTACAGCAAACAACGTTGTGCAAGAATTAATTCATTGGTGTGATCCTAATAATTTGATTAATCTTAATCAGACTGAAATCATGCAACAAACATCTCATTTTTTTCAAACTATTTACTTTTTACAAGCCATTGAACAAAATACCCCCAAATCAGTTAAAAAGGCAATCATTAACAACTTAGGCAAAATGTTCATAACTGAAGAGTTAGAAAGTAAGCTGTTACAATCATTAGTTGAGAGTATTGAAGGTACAAGGAAATTTATAGACAATGAAGATAATGATCCCGAATTTTCGTTTGATAAAACCACCTTGAAAAATTTTGATAATTTTGAAAACTATATCAAAGAGACATTCAACAAGTCCTTGGAACGTGAAAGAAGACTTGAGATCACTTCAGTGGCATCTTCACGAATTCCAAGTAGAACTAACTCTATTGTTGGTTTTAATATGAAAATCGAAAACGCATCAAAGAGCAAAAATAGTCTGAGAAACTCTTCCATGGTTAAAGAAGAAGATATAGATGACCTTGAAAAAGTGATGCAATCGGTGCAAGTAAAGGGAAATGCAGATGAAATTGATAGTATTGAAGAACCACAACAAGACAACGAAGTGGAGAAAGAAGATCAAGAGGAGGAGCAAATCACTGAGAAGCAAAAGCTAATAGAGGAGAATTTGAAAGATATAGATCAAATTTTAGAAGACGAAGATGCGGTTGAATACGACATTTCTATGGATGATATTTAGTTTTTTGTTGATACGCGTTCAAAGAAAAATTGAGAAACTGAAGAATTTATCTGGATTATGTAGATACTTTTTTAACTGATAACAAAACAGATATGGCTTCAGATAGAGCTGACGAAGAAAATTATCAGATTCAAATCGAAAACTTGCGAAAAATGAGGGCCATGTTTCAAGCGATCAAAGAAGCCACAGAGAAAATTCATGATGACATTTACCAAGTTCACAAAATTAACAATCCTACGATTTTAGAAGAAGCAAAGGCATTGAAGGATACAATAGAAAAGTTGGATTGAATAGTGTATTTTATCATTTAATTTTGTCTACATTTTGTAACGCTAATGATGCTCTGTTGAGAAAAAAATACTTACTTATTTGCAAATGTTACATTAGGGAAGTATGGATGATAACCTTTATCAATCTTCATTTCATAATTATTGGAGTTGATTTCTGCATATTTCCCTTCATTCAATAATTTCAATAACTGATCAATTTGTAGTGAGTAAGCTATACTGCATTTGATTAATTGTTTATATGAAGCCTCAACATGTTCAATTGTTGATGGGAGGAATTGATCGCAGATTATGGAATTGTGTTTCAAAGTTTTCAAAATATTATCATGGATAGTTTTACTACTTGAAAATTTTTCTCGAGCAACTGTTAATACTTTTTTGGTATTTGTGATACGTTCAGTAGTTGATGCATTTTGAATGAATAGTATATTCAATGATTGCGTGTAATGCTGAAAAGTTGGTAATCTTGGAACTCCAATACTAGACCACGGTTTCAATCTTAGATTAAATAATGACTCGAAAGATGCTAATGAGTTTGGTGTCGACTTCATAAAATCAACAATACCAAATGCTGATAAGATTATTAAATACATTCGAATACCTTCCATTAATTGAAGAATTCCTTGATACGATGGTAATAAATACTGGGATTGATATTCCAAAGTAGTTTTTATTTTTGGTAATATAATTGTTTGATTATATTGATATAAATCCTTCAATTGTTGTTTTTTGATCCCGGCTTTCAATTTTTTCAACCTTTTAGGTAATGTTTTTTCAATATAGTTGATTTTTGACTGTAAAATATTGTAAATTCTTCCTTGTAACAATTCAATAATTAATTTTGCTAGATAATTTCCGTACCAATAGATTAAGTAATATTCATACTCCTTGTATAACTCTAAATCAAACCCCCTTAATAATAATCGAAACATTAAGGTCAATTTATTGTAGTATATATATGAACTCACGGTTAGCCCAATATCGCCAGGAGCTAATTCTTCACCAATTTTGAACTTAGTGAATAGCTCTGATTCAAAATTCTCCCAAGCTACTTGTAAAGTATCCCATATCAATAAGCTTTTAGACATTAACTGCTGTTGACGACATGGATTATTGCCGTACAATGTTATAGTATGATAAACAGCTGACTCTAATTCTTGTGTCGATTGATCTAAGCTTCGAACGATTTCAGCTATTGTTTCCTGCTTAAGACCGGAGTTATTAATCATTTCTGGCGAAAGCACCGCTGTATTATCACCTACTAGGTTTGATATTAAGTTTTTGATGAATTCGAAATTTAAGAAGATATTTGGCGAACCAAGTATGGATTTATTATCTCTAATGAAGAACAATTGAAAAAAAGCTCGACTAATGACACTTAAATTCTTAATATTTAATGAGATATCATAGTACAAGAAATGCAATAATTGGTTGTAGTTTTCAATCTTAGAACAGTTTATTATAAAGGAATGAATAGATGTAAAAATGGAAGTTAAATTTTCGTGAGCAGATTTTGCTGGCAACTCGTATAGATTTATAGGTATATTCTTATTATCTAGATCAGATTGAATGAATTTCGAGAATGAATTCTTGGGAACAGTGATATTATCAAAATTTAATTGATTTGATTGATCTATACCTGATTTCAAAAAATTCAAGTTTAACTGATTGGAATCTTCTTGAGATTGATTGGAATTCTGTAAAACCGGTAAGGAGATATGATAGACTGATTCCAAATGATTGATATTTATTAATAACTTTAATTGATTAACTAATGTATCGATTTTTTCCGAATTTGGAAAAGTTTGTAACCAATTTATGGCTGATTCAATTTGTTGTAAAACTTGTTGCAAGGGGACATTTAACAAAAAATCCAAATTCATACTTCTTGTAGTCAAATCTTCTTCTTCATACAAAATATACATGGCAATATTGAGACAAACTCCAATGAATTTACATAAACCAATAATAAAGCTTTTCAAGACTAGATGAACCAATTTAGATTCAAAAGAATCATCTGGGGATATAGACGTTTTCAAGCGATTGTCAACTAAAGAACATTGATCAATTAATGGTAAATTAGTTGATTTTAATGCAGTGTAATTTTGGAGTAAAGTTTGAACATATCGACAACTAAGAACAGTTACCGGTAAACTAGAGTTGTCTAGCCACGAAACAAATAAAATCAACAACTTATTATTGATTGCAATTACTTCATCTATAGTAATTGGTTTAGATGTGTCGAAATTCAAATCAGCTTGAGAGAAATTGATTAGACCCGTGTCTAATTTTGGATTTAGCATTTCAATTGCTTGTGTACCTTCTAATAAGTTAAAAAATTCCGACTTGACCACTTGATTATTATCAATTAATTGCAAACTATGGAAGATTTCTTCAGTTATATCAACCAAATCGTCTTGATCCCGAGTTTCACTCGGTGGAATCAAAGATTGATCAATTCCAGCTATATTTCGTTAGTGAAAATCCCATAATTCTCCCTTATTTGCCTACTTACTTGACATAATCCTACAATAATAATAATTTTAGTTACTAGTACTGAAAAAAAAATGTCAACATACAATATGGGCGATCACGTGAAAACATTGAAATTGATTAATTTCTGATTTTCACCTTCAAATATAGTAGTAAACTAGTGAAAATAAAGCCCAGATGCTAGAGATTAAAGCTAGAGAGGCAATGATAGTATAAAACTGGTGAAAAACCGGGAAAACCCTGGT
This sequence comes from Suzukiozyma pseudoglaebosa, assembly GCA_030705115.1. Classification (NCBI taxonomy): domain Eukaryota; kingdom Fungi; phylum Ascomycota; class Pichiomycetes; order Serinales; family Debaryomycetaceae; genus Suzukiozyma; species Suzukiozyma pseudoglaebosa. Next base: position 72,410 of record JANIWI010000030.1, on the reverse strand, counting down.
AAAAATTAGTAAAAATTGAATAACCAATATGAAAGAAGACATCAACAAGAGTGGAAGAAGTCGATGAAAGTATGAAACGGTGGAAAGAGAGAGAGATAAATCAAGGAAAAGTCTTGAATAAAGTATAACCACGTTATTCTAAAATAAATTACTATCATTTTACAGTAAGTGTAGGTATAAAGTAACTTTTTATAGGAATGCAAAATGAGAAAATGGGAGAAGAATTTACGATGTAGGAGCTTATATTGAAATAGTCTAAGTTGAAAGACTGTATGTTTTGGACAATTGTGGATAGCAGAATTAAAGTCACTGATAGTGATAAGTCTAATACAAGTATTAGACAATTTATAGTGATTACGAATTGTAAATTTATAATTGAATATACATACATTGCAAAACCATTGACTGAGAAACAAAATGAATCATATCAGATTCAAGCCTAAGACGATACAAACCAAAAAAAAAATACAGAAAAAAAAAACAGGTTGTTTTCTACTTAAATTACGAACTGTTCTATAATTGTACTTTTCAGTAATAGCTTCTAACCAATGCCATTTATAACCGAATTAACCCCAGACGGTAGCGCCGCATCAAGCGGCGCTATCGAGTTTGATTAGAAATGGCAAGTTTATAGTAGGGTTAAATAGTCAAAGGAATTCTAGGCAAATCAAATTGTAACCATGCAGATGTGGAGCACACAGAGTCAGTATTGACAACATCAAAATAAAAATATATAAACATAAAAAAAACATATACATAAAAAAATTATATACATAAAAAAAACATATACATAAAAAAAACATATACATAAAAAAAAAAATATACATACATAAACATATATAAACAAAAACATGTATATACATAAACATAAACATAAAAAGAAACATATATATACATAAATATATGTATACATAAACAAATTTATACATAATCATATATACATAAAAATATGCATACTCATATGTATATGTATATGTATATATCTCTTTGAATATTCTATGAATATGATTATATATGTTTGATTATTTCTATGGTTATGATTATGTAAACATGTTTTATTATAAATGTATATACGTATATGTATGATTATGTATATTTGTCTTTTATGTATATGTTTTATATTTCTTGCTTATTATAATACTTGTCTTTTATCTATCTATGTCTATGTTATGATAATACTTATCTTTTATGATCATATATACTTGTCTTTTATGTCTATATATACTTGTCTTTTATACTTGTCTTTTATACTTGTCTTTTATGTCTATCGGATTTAATTAATTTCGGAGTTTAGGAATTTTGCCACCAAAAAAGGAAATGGTAAGGACACGACATTAATTAGTAATCGAAAGTGGATTTTATGTAGATGGAATAGATGATTGCTAAGTAAAATAAAATTTCTATTTATTATTTTATTAATTTATTATAATTAATATTCAAAGAGTAGAATAAGTAGTGTATGAGATATTAATAAAATTATTTAATTTATTTGATTGAAAAACGGGGTTTTTTTTTTGGTCATTTTTGAATTAAATTTATTACTATTCATTCTGACTCATACACATTACTCATTACATCGATATTAATAATAATACATTACACTAGTTGATTACCATTACATCGATATTAATAATAATACATTACCCTAGTTGATTACCATTACATCGATATTAATAATAATACATTACCCTAGTTGATTACCATTACATCGATATTAATAATAATACATTACCCTAGTTGATTACCATTACATCGATATTAATAATAATACATTACCCTAGTTGATTACCATTACATCGATATTAATAATAATACATTACCCTAGTTGATTACCATTACATCACTAATTCATTACATTGATATTGTTGCTAATACATTACACTAGTTCATTACATTGATTATTGCTAGTACATCTCACTAGTTCTATCATTACACTATACCCAGGGACCAATTTTATAGTCTCCAAATCTTATAGTCTCCAGATCAATCTAGCTATTCTTATTTGTAAGTTTGGTTCAAGTTCTTCAACGGTACTTTAGTTGGAATATTCAAGTGTATTTTAGTTCCCATTATTAGTATCTACTTCAGCATTCAACCCCGGTTTTAGCTGCTTATCAAGTGTTTCAAGTCAATTTTAGTTACCTGTTTTATCTGCTCATCAAGCGTTTCAAGTGACTTCAACTCCAACTGGATATAAATTATAATCTTTCACAATTACAATGACTGATATTAAACGTAATATTTCCGAGCTCAACGGAGATTTGGATCTCGATTCCAAAATTAAACATTCCAAACCTGGGAGAAAACCTGTCGATACAGAGCCAAAATCTAAAAGAACTGCTCAAAATAGAGCTGCCCAACGGGCTTATCGTGAACGTAAAGAGAAAAAATTATTAGATTTAGAGGAAAAAGTCAAAATCCTTCAAGATGAAAATTTAAAATATTTGTCAGATAAAGAATTTTTGAAATCTCAAGTTGAAATCTTAAAAAATGAATTGAAAAAATATCGTAATAATGATCTGAGTACAAATGTATCAAACAATTATATTCCCGATAAATTCATGCAAACATCCAATAATTTTTCTGTCGATTTTCCTTCTGCGAAATCAACTTTAACTTCTCATAAGAAATCTTCAACAGGTTCCTCCCCCAATGATTTACAATCAATTTCAAATTCAATTTCAAATTCCAAATCATCTAATTTAAGTTCTCCATTAAATGATTTAATTTCTCCAACCAATGTGAGTTCAAATAGTCCACACAGTTCTGTAAATAACCATGGATTTCTGAACAAATTAAATTTATTTGACAATCAAACAATTGTATCAAGTTCACAAGATTTAAATTTAAATGAAAATATCTTTGATTCAATGGGCAAAAATTTTTCTCAGGAAAAGGACATATCGAATCTTACAAGTCCAAATGATTCAAAAAATTTGTTTGATTCATTGGATTCGAAAAATGTTAATTCTAATATAACGAGTCCAAATAATCAAGTAAGTCCCGATAATTTAATCAAGGAATCCAATGTGAATAGCATCACTGGAAATTTTGAAGAACAATTGAATCCATTTTGTGTTAAATTATCTGAAGCTTGTGGAACTAAAGAAGATCCAATTCCAAAAACTTTGAATAAAAATTCGCCATTCAATTTCACTAATGATTATTTAAACGATCCATTTTTCAATGATTTCAATAATATAAATGGTTCAGCAAACTCTCATATCAATGATCCATTATCTTTCTTAAATGATAATAATTTTGATGTCAATTTAGCTTTCAATAACAATTTCAAATCCAATGATTATGATAACGATATCAACAATGATGCTCAAAATGATTTTGATCCAATTCAATTGTTAACCACCGAAGATTCTATTTATGATAATTTTAGTAATAATTTACCTGAGAAACAACCACAACAAACACAGGTTCCACAAAGTTACATTTCTCCGAACAAGGAAGTTGATATGAATTTTAATTTCAATGAATTTGTGAAATCATCTTTAGAAAATTCAAGAGATGTTAATTCCAAAGATTCCAAAGATAAACACGATTTGAAGGATTTAAAGGATTCAAAGGATTCAAAAGATTCGAAAGATTCAAAAGATTCTGAAGTTGTTCCAAAATCACCAAATGTATTGAAATGTTCGGAAATATGGGATAAAATTTCAACTCACCCTAAATACTCAGAAATTGATATTGATGGTTTATGTAATGAATTGAAATTGAAAGCTAAATGTTCAGAACGAGGAGTAGTAATTAACAGTTCTGACGTAAATTATTTAATTGAGCAAAGTGCTTTATTGGAAAAGCAATAAATATAAAATCAATTCAACAGATTTTTCATTTCGAGTTTGTCAATCTAGATGCTTTTTTAAAGAGCTGATGCTTTATGAAACTTGAAGAAATATTTTTATCACTGGTTTGCGTTCATTACACCTGGTCTAATTTGATTTGTTTTTCCATAATTATTTTAATTATGAGGATTAGGTGATGAAAGATTGTTTTATACTAGATAGACTTTTATTTGGGAGTTTTTGGATTTCAAATGAAACAACAAAAAGAAAAAACAACAATTTGGTTTATATTGTTTAATGAGTTTACGTTGTTAATTTTACATGTATTATAGCCGTAACTTTGTAATCTTGAAATCATTTATCTCTACTATAATCATTTTCTTAGTACTATTACTAAATTGAAAAACCTCCTGCATATAACCGAGAGGGTTTTTTTTTAACCCAATCATAAATAGTAGAATCAGCAAGAAGAAACTATTGGTAACAATGTCTACATCATTAGCTCGTACGATTAAGAACATTTGGAGTTCTGGGTTAAGAAGAGCAGGTTGGCAAATACAAGTTCATAACGATACCAAAAGAGGGTGGTTTGTAGGTCAAGATGATTGGGGTAACAAATATTATGAAACTGATGTACCAGAAGAAATTCATTTAAGAACTAGATGGGTTGAATATAATGAATGGGGAATTGATATTTCTAAAGTAGAACCAGGTTGGCATTATTGGTTGGGGTATGGTACCAATACTCCACCTAATAAATTGCCATTAGAGTTACAAGCTCAAAGAGCTTATCCTTTACCAAAAGTTCACAAGATGAATTTGACTAATACTACTGGGGCTTTTGTAACGTATAATACTGCCAAACCAAAAGTAGAGGCTTGGAGTCCTGAAGTTAGAGAAAGGGTATAAATAGTTCACTTTGCATTGTGTTTATTGAATTTACATTAATTTGAATATATTGTAGAAATGAGAATTATTAAAGATACCATCATTAATAGAAATTATCTTGAGCTCAAGAATTGAAACTGTATTCATCAAGAATCACCCAAAAATTGAACCATGTATCTATTTTTTTCCATTGATAATGTCATCACATTTTCAAGATAAACTAATTGAGTTTTCTATTTGTAGTAGTGAAGAAAAACCTCAAATAGTCATTTATTGTTACTTCTTTGACGTCAATATGTTTGGTGCTCAGTATCAGTTGTTAACTATTTTGTTCAGTTTGTCAACTTGAAAGGATTTTGTTCATCGAGAATATATCTACATCAACTGGTCGTAAAAACTAACACCACCATAGCAATCATTTCTTTAATCTGAAGTAACATGAATGCTCTAGTTGCAAGAAAAACCGATAATAGCTATATACGACAACACGGAAGTTTCGCTTAAGGTTGGATAACTACAAGGTAGTTAATATGAGTAGAAGAGTAAATACGATGTCAAGTAGAGAATGTTTGGGAAAGTTTTGAAATAGAGTATTAAAACATTTGAAACCCGGTATTATATGAAGGAGATGGATATGGTATAGATGGTCTTGCAACATAAATATAAGCCCAATCTCCAGCATATAGAATAATGTTTAACAAACCTCTTTTGCACCCGATTTGAAAAGTCGATCTCCGTAATCAACTCAACATCATAATCAAGTATTAAACATATTGCTCTTCATACTATATTACCTTTGAGTGAAAGATAACGCCCTTTATACTATGTTACAATCGAGTGGTTTGTAATGATTTATTGTAACTTTTTGCAGCCATTTCGCAACCACATTTCACTATTTTATTATCCCATAAAAGTGACAAGAGATTTTAGTACGGCTACATATAGTAACTTGCAATGGAAACTGTACCTAAAACTCTATTACTAGGTAGTTTAAACTATTCAGTTGCCTACTTTGCTAATTTGTACACTAAATAGGTTAAGTTTCTGGATGCTGGTAAGCAAAAACAAAAAAAATACCAAGCATAAAACTAAAACTTTATTATTACCATACCAAGTAATTGAGGTTTAAATACATAGGGGATCTATTATTACCATACCAAGTAATTGAGGTTTAAATACATAAGGGATGAACTGGAATTGAATAAAAATTTGAAGCATATGGTTATAAGCGAGACAAAATGAAAGTATGTATTAGTTTGTAAATATATATTTAGTTTTAAAGTGTATTGTTTGAAATCAAGTTGTAAATATGGAAAATTTTAAGTTAAGAGGTCAGTTGTAAATATATAAAGTTTTAAGGTTTTTTTGCTAAAATTAAGGTCAAATTATTGTTTTAATTACTTAATTTGAAAGTTTACTGGTGTTTAGCTTGAAATTGAATTTATTGTTTGAGTTTATTTCATGGCTTGTAATTTATTCCCAATTAGGATTAATGCAAATAATGAAAAATCAATAAATTAACTGAAATTATACTGATAAACCACTGGCAAGTCTTTTCTAATAGACATGGACTATAATAACTTACTCATGATGTATAAGTTGATCAAGGCGTTGATGTTGTTTAATTTGGGGTTAATGGGGTTGATTTTGATCCAATTGGGTTATTATTATATTGTATTCTAGACAAACATTGATCATATAAACAAATGCAAACAAGGAGAAAATGAAAGAAATGAACGATTACGAATGAATGATAAGAAGAAAGAATACGAATCAATGATAAGAAGCTAAAACAAACTCTAGGGTGTAGTATAGATATATCAAACATGGGGAGTGTATGATAATGCTAGGGCACATTAGGAAAACAAACACCAGACGCCTGAAGGGTAAGAATGGAACTCAACAAGAGGTATAAGGGATAAAATATCTATTAGATGGAAACAATTTAATAAATTTGTCATGTGTGCCTTAAAAAGGCACACATGACAAATTTTGTTAGTTTTTATGATTAACTCCACGATGCGTACAGATACCTGGAGATTGATTTATGTATATGTTAGGCTAGGTTTTAGATATTTACATACATAGGTTTTAATTGACTCAAGGATAGGTCAAATATATGTGAATCAAAAATATACCAGATACAAATACCTGTAGGCGTGGGAACTACCTTCAATTTTCGAATAGGCTAGCAATTGTAAATATTATGCTATTACTACTATGTTATTACTACTATGTTATTACTACTATGTTATTACTACTATGTTATTACTACTATGTTATTACTACTATGTTATTAGTACTATGTTATTACTACTATGTTATTAGTACTATGTTATTAGTACTATGTTATTAGTACTATGTTATTACTGTTATGTTATTACTGTTATGTCATTACTGTTATGTTATTACTGTTATGTTATTACTATTATGTTTTATTTATATCTATGACTTTGTTTCTTAACCTTTATCTGATGAACAAGAGTTTTGTTGATATATTTCTAATTTTAGAAATTTCATCAAAAGCCAGGTTGGCGACTTTTCTTAATTTCAATATTACCAGTAAAAGCTAACTACTAAATTTGTCACCACAATGTATAGAGATAGTGTAAAAGTAGAGCTTATTCAGTAGTTGTAGTGTTAGTTCGGACTTGGTTTGCTGGAAGTGGCATATTATTAAGCCTTGCGACATAAAAAATATTTTGTCTGGCTTTGTTTATCTATTTAGGCATTTACTGATGAATTATATAAATATACTTAACAAGTAGCCAGGAATCCACTGGTGGTAGTTTGTAACAGTGTATGTGGTATAATTGAGGTTTCAAATAGTTTATTATACTTATACAATTACATATATTGATTTCAATAAATTTTCAATTGTTTACTTTACATATACTTCTTGCAACAAGTTTTCAATACATATACTCTCTTCAATAAGTTTTTAATTGTTTATATATAATCTTTTCCAGTTTTTGATTGTTTATTTTATATAATCTTTTCCAGTTTTTGATTGTTTATTTTATATAATCTTTTCCAGTTTTTGATTATTTATTATATATAATCATTTCCACAAGTTTTCGTCTCAGTAAAGGTTTTATTACAAAAATGATTGATTCAGACGTAGTTATCAAAGTTCAAAATGGGTTAAGAAGACTCTACAAAGATAGAAATAGCTACTACTCTGGGTTAAGAAGACTTTACAAAGAAAGAAATAGTTACTACTCAGGGTTGAGAACATTCTACAAACAAAGAAATAGTTACTATTCTAGATTTAAAAACTCAAGCCTTCTGCTAAAATTGAATTTAGATTTGAGTTTTGAATTATTGGCAATAATTATCGTGTTTTTTATCTTAATCAATATCTTGGTCGTTCTTTTGAGAATGAACTGGTTATTGATGAAAGATTACTGGATTGTTTGGAGGTATTATCGAGATAATTTATAAAATTGGGATATCTAAAACTGATAATTTTTCCACTGGATGGAAATTATTATATTCGAAATTATATATTTCAATTGGCTTTGATATAAATGCATCATACCATACTTTGTATTGTTTGCTAAATAATAATACCCTAAGGTGAATTGACTCCATTTCAAGCCGCCTTGGCTTTGTATCATTCAAATCTTTTATATACAAAATTATTAACAAAAGATATCTTTCTTAAAATTACCTACCTGCTTTTAATTCTTTTAATTTTATTCAATTCTTGAGGCAATGTTGTCAAAATTTAATACATGAAAAAACAAATCAATAAAAATCCATGCTTGTAGAAAATGAATGAAAGAAAAATCACAACTATGAATACAATCAATATTGATATACAGAGTTAAAGTGAAATCAAACTCATTGTTTACATCAAGAGTTGATTTGAGTTCCTTTTTTTTTTTTTTGGTTACAGAGCTACTGTATTCCATCACATTGAGGAGTACTGTTTTGATCTCGTATTCTAGTATTACTACTTTTTGATTCAAGTGATCTATGAACTAAAAGGCAAACTCAACAATTCTGAAAAATAATAATTGCTTTCCAGTTGATTAAATTTATTTCTTTACTTGATTGCATTTCACTCTCTACTTAAATGAATTTGTTTCTCTACTTGATGCATTTATTTCTTTACTGGATTGCATTTACTCTCTACTTGATTAATTTTATTTCTCCTACAGATGAGTTTACTATTTGGATTTAGCCGCTTATTACTCTTTTCCACTTAACCGACCATGGCCTTTGAACAAACAAATAAATATTTACTTAAAAAAACAAAACAACTAAAATAATTCCTTGTATAATATTTTCTATTCAATCTACTCATATAATTCCGTGTAAGTACATAGGTTTCTATTGATTATTTTTCATCTTTCTTTACCATTTAAAGAAAACCACATTTTTAATGGCTGCAAACCTGCACACAAGCCGGGGTATAAAAGTTTTCATTATGGGACTATTTTAATACTTACAAATAGATAATATATAATAGATATAAACGATAATGAGTGATAAGTTACCGGTGAATGCGACAGATGCAGTGTTTGTGAAGTCAATTCCCGTTCCTGAAGATTTTGTTGAAGTTAAAGGGGTTGATTATTCTCAAGATTCAGCGTATAATATGAATGCTAAAGATTTAATTAAGTCGATGACCAATATGGGGTTTCAAGCTAGTTCTTTGAGTAAAGCATGTAATATAATTGATGAAATGAGAAGTTGGAGAGGTGAACATATTGATAAGTTACCTGAACATGAACAAAATAAAGGAGAATTTGATGATGAAGGATATCAAAAAACCACGATTTTTATGGGTTATACTTCTAATTTAATTTCTTCAGGGTTAAGAGATAGTCTTAGATATTTGGTTCAACATAAAATGGTTAGTGCTATTGTAGCTACTGCTGGAGGAATAGAAGAAGATTTAATTAAATGTTTAGCTCCAACTTATATGGGAGAATTTAGTTTAGCGGGTAAACCTTTAAGAGATCAAGGAATGAATAGAATTGGAAATTTGTTAGTTCCTAATGATAATTATTGTAAATTTGAAGAATGGATAGTTCCAATTTTAGATCAAATATTACAAGAACAACAAAATGCAATGCAAAAATTAGGTTCAAATGGTCTTGATGCTGATTCTGATGCTATTTGGACTCCTTCAAGGTTAATCGATAGATTAGGTCAAGAGATTAATGATGAATCTTCAGTATTATATTGGGCTCATAAAAATAAAATTCCAATTTTTTGTCCTGCTTTAACTGATGGTTCCATTGGTGATATGTTATTTTTTCATACGTTCAAATCTTCGCCTCAACAATTACGATTAGATATTGTGGCTGACATTCGTAAGATCAACTCCATGTCAATGGAAGCTAGTCGTGCTGGTATGCTTATCTTAGGTGGTGGTTTAGTCAAACATCATATTTGTAATGCTTGCCTAATGAGAAATGGAGCTGATTACGCTGTATTGATTAATACCGGTCAGGAGTTTGATGGTTCCGATGCCGGGGCAAGGCCCGACGAAGCTATCTCTTGGGGTAAGATCAAGCATGATGCTCATCAAGTCAAAGTCTACGCTGATGTATCTTTGGTTTTCCCATTGATTGTTGCAGCAACGTTTGCTAGTGAGAAACCAAGCCAATGATTTTACTAGAAATAATCCTAATTGTAAAAAGTGTAAGATAGTTAAATATAATCTATAAAGTTAATAAACAATATTAATTGTCCATGGTGTACTATAGTTCAATACAATGTGTTTGAAGCCAATCGGTCCGAAGTTCAGCCATTCACAATCGTGGCACCATTTATGCGCGCGCGTCGACCTGGAACCAGCCAGAGTTGTGGAGGAGGATTGAGATTGAACATACTCTTCTTTCAAGACAGATAATTTTGTTTTTAGTCAATTAGATAAGATACTTGAAGATGAGTGACTTACAATTGCATGAAATTCTTGAAAAGATGGAAGAAATGAAGTCGGTAATTGCTAATTTTGATGCTTTAAAAGTAAAGGAATATGGCAAAAATGACGATAATGATGGTACAGCCCCAAACCAATACAACAGTGAATTCTATAAAAGTTATGCTCAGGAGTATATTGATTTCACATATGAAAATCCCACGATTTATCATGTTGTTGAACATTTTTCAAAACAATTGCAATCTAAAGGATTCAAATATATTGCTGAAAATGATAGTTGGGATAGTTTGCAACCAGGTAAGTATTATACAGTCAGAAGTGGGTCGGCATTGGCCGCTTTTGTAATTGGTTCTGATTGGACCCCAAGTAAAGGTGTGGGTGTAATTGGGTCTCATATAGATGCATTAACTGTATCATTAAAACCAAACTCAACCAAAGATAAAGTTGAAGGATTTGAATTACTAGGAGTAGCCAATTATGGTGGAACCCTTTCAGATGTTTGGTGGGATCGTGATTTAGGAGTTGGTGGAAGATTATTGATCAAAGATAGTCGAGGGGTAGTAAAATCGAAATTAGTTGATTCAACTCCCAATCCAATTGCTCATATCCCTACTTTAGCACCCCATTTTGGTACTCCAGCAGTTGGTCCTTTTAACAAAGAGACTCAAGCAGTTCCAGTTATTGCATTTTCAAATGGAAAAGAAGAACCAGCCACCGAGGAAGAAAAATCTGCTCCTTTGTATGGTAAACATTCGTTAAATTTATTGAGATATATTGCAAGATTAGCTAATGTCAAAGTTAGTGATATTTTACAATGGGATTTACAATTATATGATATTCAAAAAGGGACATTTGGAGGGTTAAATAAGGAATTTATTTTTGCCCCTAGAGTTGATGATAGAGTTTGTTCTTTTGCCGCAATTAATGCATTATTAAGTTCAAAATTCAATCAAGATAATTTCCATATAGTTGGATTGTTTGATAATGAAGAAATAGGTTCAAATACTAGACAAGGAGCTAAAGGGGGATTAATTGAACTGGTGGTTTCTCGAGTCATTGCAAACGTTAACTTTAAACAAAAAATCGATGATCCTCAAGAAGCAATTAGAAAAACTTTTGCTAATTCAATCATTTTATCTGCTGATGTTAATCATTTAGTAAATCCTAATTTTTCAAATGTTTATCTTGAACACCACAAACCAGTTCCTAATAAAGGGGTTACAATTTCATTAGACGCAAATGGTAATATGGCCACAGATGGTCCTGGGGTAGCGCTTGTTGAAGAATTGGCTAGAACTAATGATGATCAATTACAATATTTCCAAATTAGGAACGATTCTCGTTCAGGAGGTACTATTGGTCCTTCTATTTCTTCCTCAACCGGAGCAAGAACAATTGATTTAGGTATTCCTCAATTATCAATGCATTCAATTAGAGCTACTCTTGGTTCTAATGATGTTGGTTTAGGAATTAAATTTTTCACTGGTTTCTTCAATAATTGGAGAAAAACTTACGACAATTTTTCAAGTCTAACCTAAATCTAGATTAAAAATTATTAAAATTATTCCATTTTATACACTTTATATACTTTTGTTCCCTATAAACTTGTTTTTTAATTACTATAAAAATGTTTTTAATGTCAAATTTTCAAATTTGGTTGGCGTCGTGTGCGTTTCAAAAAAGTCAGGACTTTTCTAGAACTAGTATAGAACTGACAGAAACTAGTAATAATCAATCAATTGTAGAGTGAACAGGCGAATTAAGTAAGGAAAGTTGGTGAAAATGGGTAAGTAACTTGATGGTTGGAGATAGATACTCGAAAAAAATGAGTATTTTGCTAGGGGTTTGATCAAGATGGTCAATTTAAAAGAGATTGCTACTAACAATTATAGTTCCACCTAAGAAGATGAGTTTGGAAGAATTCTTTTCGAATGAAAGTATGTATGATGAAAGGTTTACATTGACGGTTGTGAATTTAGTATTAACATATAGGTTATGGCAAGCAAAATTGGGCTGATGATGATATAGATATGGCATCTATAGCGGTTCCAACAGGAAACGTATATCCTTCTTATCATCATTATAATAACAATGATGGATTTCATAATTATTCCCTGGGACGAGGTGGTAATCAGGTGATGCCAGATCTTGGACCGCCATATATTGTAAAATTATTACAATTACCCATAACGGTGAATGAAGCGTTCATAGAGGATTTATTTAGAAGTAGATACACAACTTTCGTTAAATTTAAGATTGTGGTAGATCCATCGTCTAATATATTGGAAACCAAAGTTATTAAGAAAGTTGCATTTGTTGAATTAGCTAATTTTTCTGATTTTCAAAAAGTTTCCAAATGGCAAGATTTGTATTATAAGCAAAATCGAAGAGTTGTTATTGAAATGGCCGATTTTAATGATTTCAAAACCACAATTAGATTTAATGAAGAACATCAACGAGAAATTGCCGAAATTGAAGCAGATTTTAATTCTAATAAAAATAATCCTCGCTTTCAAGATGGTGGATTATCAGGTAGTGGCGATAGATATTCCTCTCGTCCGGGAGGAGTTAGATCAGATAATTTAAGAGCCCTACAAAGTCAACCACCATTAAAGTCCCCAACACTTCAGCAACTGCAAATCAAAACTCCAATTTTGAAACCTAAACCAAATCCATTTGGCAATGCAAAACCAGTTGATACTTTAAGCAAGCAACAAGAAATAGAGAAGAAATTGATTAATTTGAATAAAACGACAGTTCAAACCTTGGGTGATGATATTGAAAATGTGGATATTGAGACAACAATAAAAAAATTTCATGAATCTGCATCTCCAAGATATAGAAGAGGTTCTTTTGAAGGAAGGAGACTGTCCTTTTCTATTTTGAAAAGACCGACAGATTTAGCTGCCAATTTAAATAATCTGGATTCAAGTAATACAAACAATCATACGACCCCTGATCCTTTAAAGAAAGATTTTGATCAACCGAAGAAATTGAATCAATCTAAAGTTTCAGCAGTTCCAGGTACACAAAGTCTTGCTGTTGAAGAATCAAATAGCAAAAAGCTCTCCCCAGCTCCTGTACCAGAGTATGCATACCTGCAAAATACAAGTGGTAAAAGTCTTGCTGAATTATTGGCTGAAAAACCAGATTCCAATTCCAATGGTAAAGGAGTCACTAGGACCGAAAAGAAACCAGCACCTAAACCAATAATTTTAAAGAAAAAAGTCTTGTCACAACCAGAGGTTGACTTGACACGTAAAGAAAGCGATTTATTGGCAGAGGAAGAGTACAGAAAAAGGGACGAAGCGCTTCGAAAGATTGAGAATGAGAGAAGAAAGCTCCTTGAAGAAGAGTTAAAGAAACAACGGAAAGAGGAAGAGGAAAGAAAGAAAGTAGAGTTGGAAGATAAATTAAAATTAATAAATGAGTCATTGTTAAAAGCTGACACAGAGGAAAAGAAAAACGTTGAAAAAAGACAAAATGGTGAATTGGTTGATTTGCGTACTTCTGTCAACAAGGTGAATTCTGCTGGAGATAGGCCCGATTTTAAAAAGCGATTGAATGAAATAGTTAACAAAAGAGAAAAGGATGCAACCAAAGATGGCAAAAATACGGTGGAAGCTGGGGAATATTCAAATAAAGGTATCCATAATGGACGAGGTGGATATAGTAGTAGAGGGGGTTATGGCAGTAGGGGTCGATATTACAAGAATTCTCAGTATGACCTCCACAACAACAACCGCAGTCAACAGCAAAGCAATGGTTCAACAGAAAGAAGTAAATCATCTACAGAACAAAAAAATGATGTCAAAATCGATGGTTCAGGAGGAAAAGTCAAACCATTGAAAGACCAAAGCAATCATGAAAAAAATGATGTGTTACTCGATACAACCTCTAGAGCTAATGGAATTTTGACTAGTGACTTGAGAGAAAATAGCAAGAACACAGCACAACCAACCACATCTAGATACGGCACTAAAAACAAATCGAAGGTGTTCAACAAGAAGACAGAAGCTACGCTTACCCAAGTTGAGGGTACTGATGCTTCTAGAAAGACTCTGAATTCAGCATCGGAGCCAAATGCTACAGGCGATTTGGAAGATTCTCTGCACTCTAAAGAGGTTCAGGAACAAAAAGATAAAGTTGTAGGAAATCCAAAATCTAAACTACCAAAAAAGGAGAAGCTTCAGAAACCACAGCAAAGCAATACGAATAAAGAAAATAAAGAAGTATTTGCGGAAGAATCTGAACCTTCTATACCGAAAAAATTTGAAAGCATCAACTCAAAATTCAAAAAACAGGAAAATGAAATAAAAAAGAATATAGGGAAAGACGAAGTTATTGAATCAGAAAAAGGCAACCAAAATGATTCTTCAAATCAAGATGAATCGGCACATCACCCATCTCCAAGAGGTGGAAGGGGAAGAGCAGGATTCAGAGGAAATTACAGGGGTAGATATGCTCCTCGGGCTAGAGGTGGCATGGGAAGTTTTAATAATCGTGGTAGAGGCGCCAGTTATAATCTACTGTATGTTCGTGTGAAGCGTGATACGGAAGCCACCGAAAAGGAAGCATAATTGGAATCGAGTAAGTAGTTATTATAGCAATTTATACAGATCAATATGTTAATGCTATTATCAATTATTACATATTGCCTATTTAAAAATTATATTTTGTAGTTGGGGAATTTATTTTCGAATAACCCAATCCTTAAAGTCACAAAGTTACGATGAACTGTTAAGGGTGAAAAGAATACCAAGAAGATGTCAAATTGATATAAACAAATCATACGGCTGGAAAGTTAGTAGCAAACCGTTAGTTAATGTTCATAAATTGATTTGAATTGAAAACAACGATTAAAATCATAAATGAGATATGATGCAATAAATAAATTAGTTTAATTGAATTAGAAAGTTAACTCAATTTGTTGAAAGGTATTTTGGTGAATAAAAAAATTTTTTTTTTGGTTATCTTATAATAAACCACTGTCTCTTAAAGAGTTTTCTAATATAGTTTCTTTAACAGCAGCAAATACTAATTGAATATTTGAGGTATCTGTTGCTTGCGTAACATGGGGATAAATATTCAAGCCAGATCGATTGACTTGGGTGAATCTCCATAAGATATATTTTGCTGCTTTGTTAATATTATTACCACCAGTATAATCAGGGAAATGCTTTTCTAGAGGGGAATAAGGTAATTTTTCAGCAAAAACATCAATTTTGTTCAAAAATAAAACTACAGAAGTTCGAGCAAACCATCTTGAATTGACCACCGAATCAAACAACGTCAAAGATTCTTCTAATCTATTTTGACTATTTTCTTCCAATAAAACTTGATCATATTCAGATAAGGCAACACAAAAAATAATTAAGGTAACATTGTCAAAACAATGAATCCATTTTCTTCTTTCTGATCTTTGTCCACCGACATCATACATATGAATATTTAAACCACTACCCATTTGAAATCTAAAATCAAAAATCCCTGATGTTTTCTTTCTAGTTCTTAAAACATCAGTGACCGAAGGGATATAATTAACATCGGAAATTCTTGAAATTTGTGATAAGAAATAATGGGTTGAATCAGGCAAATAAAAATTTCCTTGATTAACTTTTATGAAATTTTGAACTTCAGGTAAATTATAAATATCCAGAATCTTTTTAGCAATGATAGGAGAAAATTGATCATCAGAATCGATTTGAATTTCATAGTCTAAGATATCACTCAAATCTTGATCCTTAAGTACTGGTTTTTGAGTTAGAGCTTGAGAAGAATCATTAAGTTGCTCATGGGCATCATGATCATCTGATTCTTCTATTCTGGAAATATTGTTTTTGTCAATTAAGCTAGGTTGTAAATCAATAATTGCATGAATAACATTTTTAATACAATCAAGAATATTTTTATACACAAAAGGTTTGTATTCGAGTAATTCTTCTTGACTATAGCCGTTTTCATGTAAAATCTTCATTTGTTTAACTATAGTAGATTTACCCGATTCTCCTGAACCTAACAATAATACTTTAACTTCTCGTTGACCTGATTGAAGTTTAGGCCCATCATTATCTTCAACTTTTTCTTGGGTAACTGTGGAAGAATCAGTAGAATTAGCTGGTTTCTTATTACTACTACCACCACCACCACTACCATCGCGATCTTTAGCGTTCAATGCCTGCTGCTGAGTTTGTCGCTTATTAGTCCCAACATTATTTGAAGGTTGCAGTTTTTCCTCCTTGGACACACAAAACCCCATTCCTTATATACTACTGCTAGTTTTATATCCACCAATACACCAATTATTCTACCTTTACACCAACTAACAATGAATCCACAAAAAAAAAAAAATTAAAAATTGTAAACCTTTAAATTTCAATTATAAGGTTATTTATCGATTAAAATGATAATTTTTAACCGTAAAATCAACCACTATCAATTAATTTATCTAAAAGATTCACAAATCCTGTGATTGAAACCGATTGTAACTCGTTATCACCCTATCTGTGGATTAATATTACTTATCATCCAGTTTGATCATAGCCATTTATTTTCAGGAGTCGCTTCTCGTTGGGGTTGGACTATATGCAGGATTACATCTCGATTGGTTATATACTACAAATTAAAACAATGATTAATATGAATAAGAATGATGAGTATATTGATAAAGAAATAGCTATACATCGACATCAAGTTGTAAAGGAGAGCTTTGGTTGGTATCGCTTTTGTTATAATCTTGTTTTGAGTCCGATTCGGGGGCAGTTAATAAAATTGACCCGGGACCAGTTGCAGGGGCAGTTGCAGGAGCAGTTGCAGGAGCGGTGGTTGGAGCCGTAGTTGGAGCGGTTGTAGGAACAGTTATAGCGGTGGTGGTATTGTCCAAATTATTTTCCAAATTATTTTCCAAATTATTTTCTTTGTTCTTTAATGACTCTTCTTCTTGAATTCGTTTACGTTCTTTTCTTCTTCTCTTTTTAGTTTCAAATTCATGCCATTCACCTTGAAGATCTTTAAGAAAGTGTAGTGGTTGAGGCTGAGGATCTTCTGTGAAATATGGATGAGTTAATGCTTGCTCTGCAGTTAATCTGGTTTTAGGATTTAGAGTCAATAATTTCGAAGCTAAATCAAAACTTGGTGCTGACATTATATTTTGATAAATTCGAGGAAATTGATTTGATTTATTAATTTTTGGTTTTAACATTTCAAACCAAGGTAAATTCGATATATCGGGCCAATCTTGTAAATTTGGAGTTCCCATTACATTGAAAATTTTACATAATTGACTAACTTCATCAAATCCTTTAAAAGCAGCAGTTTTGGAGTATAATTCTAGTAATAAACATCCAACTCCCCATATATCAATTTCACGACCATAATCAGTAGCTCCCAATAATAATTCAGGTGGTCGATACCATATTGTAATAACTCGATTAGTATAATCCGGCAGTTCATTACTAGTAATTATTTTCATAGTTCTTGCCAAACCAAAATCAGCAATTTTTACTCGACCGATATTGTCCAATAAAATATTTGATCCTTTAATATCACGATGTAAAACTCGTTTATGATGTAAATAATTTAATCCATCCATTAATTGTTTAAAAATAAATTTTCGATGGCATTCTTCTAATACTAAATCAGGATGACTTAATAATCCTGTTAAATCATGATCTAAATAATCAAAAATCATATAAATTTGATTATGTTCAACCATAATTTCTAATAATCCAACTACATTTTCATGATCAAATGATTGTAGTAATTTTATTTCTCGTAAAGCAGTTATTGGAAATCCTTCACGTTCAGATTCTAATCTTAATCTTTTCAAGGCGACGTATTCATCAGTAATTGAATTTTTTGCTTTATACACTTTTCCATAAGTTCCTTCACCAACTTGAACAATACGTTTATATACTTCCACTGCATTACTAGTTTTAACTGAATAGATTTGTGAAGATGTCAATCTTTTAGGAAATTTATCAAAAGGTTTATTGGCACCAGGATTTTTTTTATTTCCTTGACCTCTTGGTCCATTTGGCAATACTTTCGAGTGATCGAGTTTATTACCTCTATAAGTGCCCCCTTGATATCTTGAACTCGAACGACTATTGTATCCATAATTGCTATGACTGGATTTAGTATTTGAATTATTATGACTAGAATTATTTTTAATATTATTACTATTATTATTAGTAGTATTGATACTACTACTATCAATATTACTATTATCATAATCGTAATTCCCACTATAGTTTTTAGAATACCCACTAGTATAGCCTGTATTCTTATATTGTTTATATCCATTATTATAATTCGAACCTGAAGAATTCAATTCTCGTCGTTTTCGTATTCCACTTGGTTCAGCAGGTAAAGGCCGTTTAATACTACCTGAAGGTTCACTTGGGAATGGTCGTTTCTTGAATGATTTGTCATGTTTAGGTTTATCTCGAAGACTTGAAGGACCAGATGGCGGCTTAATTATTCTTGAACTGGATCCACCAGGTCCAGGTGCTCTTCCACCACCAAATCCACCTGCTTCACTTGAAGTTTCTGATCGATAATTATCTCGATCAGAATATCGTTTAGGCCCAGTTGGTACATATGTATCTTTATTTGAACTATCACGATTACCATGATTATAGGTCGAACTTTTATAGTTTTTACCCGATTGAAAGTCTCGCGCAGACCTAGGTCCATTGGGTCTATACCTATCTGACATGACTTCCTGAATCCTTTCAATCAATCAAGTAAAATATCTCACCTTCTTTATAGTAAAACCTTTGGCTAACTTTTGTCAAGGAAAATCAAAAAATTTGGTTTTCAGTTACCCGGATCAAATTTTGGGTAGTCTATTAATAAAAGCAAATTTCATCAGCAATGAATCAATGTAAACTCATAGTAACCAGTAGTAATAAGAAAGGTAAGACACAGCAAGAAGACAAAGTATTGATAAAAATGAAAAAAAAAAAAATTAAAAATTCAAACAATCAATATCCATCGCAAATCAAAACATATTGTTTAAAGGGGGGTTTTTACAGAGTAGTTACATGAATAGAGTATATATACCACGAAAAAAATAGCATGATCAGGATGATCATGATAAACCCACATGAAACCAGCAAAAAAGTAGACCTTAACAAATGACCTGTTGTAAAATGAAACAAAAAATTAATTGATCATACAAAAACTTGTTGATCATCATTGTATACAAAAAGTAATTGATCATCATCAATCAATACTAAACAGAAAATGATGATTATGATAATGATGATGATAATAATAATAACCATGATGGTAATCATGGTTATCATTTTTATCCATCAACTTATCTTTCATCATTATGGTTATCATTCTTATATATCAACTTACCTACCATCGATACATAATCAATGACAATATGTCTTCAATCAACAAATAGTTATTAGTCATGTATACGACTAGTCATCAATACATAAACAACATATTTATAACAAAAGATTAGTATGAGGTAAATTCAATCTAGATATAACAATACATATTGATATGTTCATGATTTCAAGCGTATTTTCACCATAGAACCATCATTCAAGAATTCCCATCATCGTAAACACAAGCCAGCGTCCCTACATACATTTAATCATCCCGTTCTATCAGTTTAGCCCCGGTTATCATCCCATTTACCAATAATATTACGGTTGTAAAATTGAAACTTCACCACCAAAATAATTGAGCGCGAGACACGACCTTTCCTTTTTTCTTTTTTAAAAAAAAAGGGCGGGTAACTGATTTTTATTAAAATGTAAATCGTGTATAATAAAAGATAACAAACAGGAGAAGTAATAATTAGAAAAGAAGTAAGTTTATGGTGGCGAAAATGATTGGGAAGGTAGCACATATTGGGTTTGATTTGATTTTAGTTACTGGGTTTCTTGCTGGAGTGAAAAGAAATACTGGATTACAATTGGATGTAGATAAATTTGAAAATGAATCAATTAGATATTATAGTAAACAATATTTACAATTTGGTGAGAAATTATTTGATTATTCAACAGCTTATTTGAATAGTTCTGATTATTTCACTCGTAAATAAAATTAATGAACAAATAAGAATTAAATTAATTAAATAAGAATTAAATTAATTAAATTAAATTAAATTAATTATATTAATTGGGAGACTGGAGTTAATGTTTTTATGATTATGTTAATATTTTGTATATAAACCTTTTGGTTATTTTGTTGTTAATGTATATTTAACTTATGAGTTACATGGTAGATTACTCTGAAAATATTTACTAATCCATAACACTTATTTATTTATTTCATTTGCCATCCAATTTTGCAATTTTACTACTACTACTACATTTGCCACTATAGTCGTAAACTTTGTAACATCGCTTCTTTAAGTTAGTCTCCTGTTCATACGAGCCGCACATGTATGAGCACGGATGATTCGGATTTTTGAATTATATTTATTACATCTAGCTATATATTTAAGTAAAAGTTTAACTAATCAAAGGAAACTTGATAGAGATAACATCATTAAGTATTCTTGATTTATCAGCTTATTCAACAGTAACTGATTTAGCTAAATTTCTTGGGAAATCAACATCAATTCCTCGGTTTACTGCTAACCAATAACTCATTAATTGTAATGGAACAACATTCAATAACCCTTGTAAACAATCAACAGTTTCTGGAACTTCTAAAGTAGCATAAATTTTGTCATTTTTAGTGATTGAATCACCTTTATTACAAACAACAATTGGTCTACCAGATCTGGCAGTAACTTGTTCAATTGCAGACATAGTTTTTGGGAACAATGAATCTCTAGTAGCAAAAGCAATAATTGGTAATTGATCGTCAACTAATGCTAATACTCCATGTTTCAATTCACCAGCTAACACTCCTTCAGAATGCATATATGAAATTTCTTTGATTTTTAATGCTCCTTCTAATGCAGTTGCAAATTGATAACCTCTACCTAACAATAATAACGATTTTTGGTGATTCAACACTGAGTCACATAAATCTTTAATCTTATCTTCTAATAATAAAACCTCCTTAATTTGTTCAGGAATTCGTTGTAAACCTTTTATAATTGAAACTTGTCTTTCTCTTTTAGAGATAGAATCATTAGATAATGATAATGCCACCATAACTAACGCAATATATTGAGATGTATAAGCTTTAGTCGATGCAACCCCAATTTCTGGTCCAGCATTAATATGAACCCCACAATGAGTTTGTCTAGACATTGAAGATCCAACAGCATTAACAATACCAACAGTCAATGCTCCTCTTTCTAAACAAAATTGTAAAGCCAATAAAGAATCAGCAGTTTCTCCTGATTGGGACACAAATATACAAACATCATCTCTGAAAACTGGTGATCTTCTATCTAAGAAATCAGAAGCTAAATCAACAGAAACTGGAATTTCTGTCAATTCTTCAAAAATAGATCTTGTAGCTAAACATGAATGGTATGATGTACCACAAGCAATCATTATAATTCTTCTACATCTTCTAATGGTTGGCAAATATTGTTTTAAACCACCTAAGGTGATTACATGATTTTCAAAATCGATTCTACCTCTCATCGTATTGAAAGTAGAATCTGGTTGTTCAAAAATTTCCTTTTGCATGAAATGTTTATAAGGACCTTTCATAATTTCATTCAATTCCATTTCTAAAGTTTGGATTTGTCTTGTTGATGATTCACCAGCATTCTTTTTGGTAGCACGATGAATATGTAATTCACCATCATAAATATGAGCAATATCATCATCTTCTAAAAACAAAACTTTTTTAGTATGTTGAATAACTGAAGCTGGATCTGAAGAAAGAAAAAATTCTACTGGCATTGGAATTCCATCCTCAGCTAAGAAAGCTCTTGATTGAGAAGTTCTCAAATTCGAATCAATTGATAAGAAATCATTAGCACTATGAGCACTTCTACCATTGATTATAGATTCTTGATTTGGATTATTTTCAGGGAATTCCACATCAACAAAATCAACTTTTAATTTTTTATCAGTTTTGACCCCAACTAACAATGGCGAACCTTTTCTAGTACCACAAACTTCACCAGGAAAATGGGAAGATCTAACCAATAAACCGTAAGAACCTTCTAATTCATACAAAACTTGTTTAGTTAATTCGTTGAAGTCAGGAGTAATACCAGCTTTAATATTTGAATCATAGATAAGTTTGAATAATTTGGCAATACATTCTGAATCTGTATCAGATTCGAATTGATAACCTTTTGATAATAATAAAGTTTTTAAAGCTAAGAAATTTGTAATAATACCATTATGAACAATAATAAATTCACCACTTGGATCCGATCTATGAGGATGACAGTTTTGCACTAAAGGTTGACCATGAGTAGCCCATCTTGTATGAGCAATACCAGCGTGGTTATCAAAAATAGTTTCTCTGTCAACTTTGTCATCAGCAATTAATTGTTTTAAAACCTTAACTTTACCAGGAGTTTTCACTATAATTGAAGAGTTTTTAGTATCTCCATCTATAGCAAGACCAGCAGAGTCATACCCACGATATTCCAATCTTTGTAATCCTTCGATAAGCGTATCAATAATCTCACCACGAGATTTGTCAACAAGAAAATTTATGTAACCAAAAATACCACTAAAGATGTTAGTAACGAAAAGAAGATTTAAAATGAAAAATGGATATTTGGATAAAGGTGATAATAGAATTCAATGAAATTTTGATAAATGGAAAAAGGAAAAGTGAATTTATTCATTTTACCTATTTTATTTGCATTTACCAAAAATCGGCTACCTGACAAATTTTTAACGTAAATTCACGAACGGGACGGAGAATTATCAAAATAATTATAGTTGTAAAGCTATTCGTGATTTAGTCATTGCCATCCAAAAATACGTATTTACAAATTGATCGGTTTTCTGGCACTTTCATTGAGATGAATCAATTTTGCAAAATTTTCAACAAAGTTGATTAATTTTATAATTTTTTCAATAGACGTGATTGATTCTATCTCTATTTTAATGAAATTAATCAGGTTTCCATGATTTTCATGGGTATACCATCAAAATCAAGAATTTCTATACCAAATATCTGTTTACCAAGAAACCAGCATCAAAATTATCACCATCGTACAACCATAATACCAGATACACCAGTACTTTCCATTGAAAGTCATCTACACCACTAGTAGACACCATACATACCACATGTTTCAATTTTTGTATAAAGAATCAAATATAAAATTTTTATTTTTAGAATCTCAGCAGAGATTATATAGATGCCAAAATGGAAAATATTCTACTACAAAATATCAACAAACCGACTAGTAAGACAAGAGAAAAGAAGAGAATACGTGTTTTTATTGAACTGCAAAGATTTGGTTTGATTATTCAAACACCCTATTTCGAGGTTTATTCACTGAACAACCTATGATTCACAAAAGGAAACCAAGGTGAATAATTCGAACAAATAAAAAAAAATAATATATATATATATATATACGAACAAAGAAAACAAAAGTATATAGGTATTAATAGTAGCTGTCAGTGTGTAGTGATGGTTAGTTAGAATATTGGTATCAAATAGGTTACATTAGTACTAATTGATTCTAATTCGCTTTGCCTACACTCTACTCCTGTAGAATTATTATCAAAACATACTCATTACCAGTTACCTGTTTATGTTAGCTATATACCCGATTTGGACAAAAGGTAAACACAAATGTCGATTTTTACATCAACAAAGAAGGCTATATTTAGTAGCGGTAAGGAACGAGTTTTGAACCGAGACAGGAAACGTCATAGAGGGGGGAGGTGAAAATAATGAAACAAATACAGTTGGAAATTAAAAATGGGTACATTAAACCTAAGGCAAAGTCAATTGAATTCTTTTCGTAATGTATTGTTAGAAACAATTTATTAATAGAATTAGGTAAATACCATTAGGTAAGCAAACCGCTTACAATTAGTAAGCAACTAATTACTTTAAATAGCAACCAGTTGTAACCTATCCAGTTAACAACAAGTAACAAACCTAATTACATGTGACTAATTGCAAGTAAGTAATTCAAATAACTAATTGTATTGTCTACTGTCTGATCATAACCTCTTTGTCTGCGTACAATGGTTGAGAAATATTTTTGGCTGTTTGACTAGTCTATGTTTTGTTTTAAAGGTATATAATTGGTAACCACTACAAGTAAAAAGTTAGAATATTATTTTGGTGTACACTCCTTTTGAACCTGTCTATTAAACCTTAACTTAAACGTATTTTAGTTTAAGCATATTGTAGTCCAAACTTGCTGGTCAAAAAAAATAAAACTTGTAGTGTAAACTTTCTATAGTTGCCAAGTCTATTACTTCTAGTCTATTACTCCTAGTCTATTAGTCCAAGTCTATTAGTCCAAGTCTATTAGTCCAAGTCTATTACTCCAAGTCTATAACTCCAAGTCTATATTTCCAAGTCTACTATTCTTGTCTCCTGTCTACCTTTTATTTTTTATTTTTGAGTCTAGACTTTGAAATAATTGGTCTAGATTGACTTGAGTTTGTGACTGTTTCATTCTACTACTACCCAATCGAGATTTAGTGTTTCAATAGTTGCGTAATTATTAATATAGTCTTACGTGGTAGAGTATCATATATACTAAAACAATGTAAAATTTAAATAAAGAAACTAATTTATTACAAACAATACCACTAATTTTCCACAAAATAACTGTAGCATTAACTCTTACATTATTGTTACAATAATGTTATTTTACTTGACCCCCCCCTTTTGTTAAGATTTACTAATTCTCAATATGTGCCACTACAAGCACTGTAATTCATCACGATTGATAAAAGATAAAATTGAGCTCTATAACTGTTAAATGCATACTGAATATTTTTTTTTTAAAAAAAGACTATCTCTCTTGTAGATCAATTTTAAATCAGAAATTTTTAGTTAGGTCAAGTTTTGGCTGTGGATCTGACTTTAACCCAGGTTTTGTATGTGGTTGGTTACAACTATTTGGATTACATAGATATCACCTACTATTTGGGAAAATTTTTTTTGGTGACTACATTGATATGCCATTTTTTAGTAATATTCTAGTCTTACTTGTCCTGTTTACTACCTATGTTTCTTCATTGTCAATAATTGGTTTTTTTTATATTTCGTTTAATTTCTTCTCTGTTTGACTTTTGATTGTTACCTGCATTTAACCTCATTCAAACTTTCTGTTTTTTAAAGTATGGAATATGTTGAAATCAAGACTATTGAATATTTCAAGTAGGCGAATAGTAAATTCCCGGGTTTCATGGAACTTTATTAAACTGCCAGTTGTTAATTATTCGTTACAATCAAAAAAACTGAAAAATTATCAAAAATTAAGACGTCAACCTGATCCATTTATTCATCAACAGTCTAAAACTTACTTATTATCAATTTTACATGGCAATGATACCATTCCAAAAGAGCAAGAGAAATATCTTTCTAATGTCACGGCAGTAACCATTGGTGATTCCGTAGATTTTGAAATTTTATTGAAAAATCTTCAAAATTTTAAATTTGATATTGTAATCCCAGACGAAGTTATTAATATTGAAATTAATAAACATACTAGTTTGATGATACTATCGAATGGAACTTTAATTGGTTGGAATTTGACGGAAAATATTATAATGAATAATTATTTTCCAATAATAAAATCATCCATCCAACAAGTATATCAACCTGAATCTGATGAAATGTATTTTGTTGAATTGGATGAAGAAACAACCGCTAATAATAATGGTAATAGTTATTTACAAGGAGAAATCTTCATTATTCAAGGTAATCAAAGTAAAAAATTACTTGATAAAGCTGCTTTTGCTATTGGACTTTCAAGATCAACAAGATTAGGAATATTAGAAAATTCTTTAGAATCACTTTTACAATCGACTAAAGAAAATAGTTTATGGTTAAGTCTAGGGCAAATTAAAACAAACGAACAAAACTTATTAAAATTAACTGGAAGAATTTTATTATTACGAGGAAAATTGAATTTACATTCAGAATTGATTGAAATTCCTGATTTATATTGGGAAGAACCTTCTTTGGAAAAGATTTATTATTCTATTTCTAAAGTTTTAGATATTAATTCAAGAATATCAATTTTGAATCGGAAACTAGATTACGCTTATGATGAGCAACATGCTTTTCTAACTGTTCTTAACGAAAAAAAATCAACCAGATTGGAATGGATCATTATAATATTGATTATGGTTGAAGTAGGGTTTGAGTCTTATCATTTCATTGAGAAAAATCAAGAGAAACAACAGGCGAAAACATTGAACGAAACTCAAGATTAAACTCATCATCTCATGTAAATAGAATTTAATCATTTAATGTATATATGACATATTTATGAACCATTAGCATCTTTAATCTTTGTAGCTCGAACTTGAAACATGCGCATAATATCAAATCAAGTTTACTCATTGTACATGATGACAATGTACTATGGGTACAATTATACTTAAATCAATATCATTTCTTGACTTTCACTCAAAGACGTAAACTTCTTGGATACATCAACAACATATGGAACAGAGTAAGTATGCCAGGGAAGCATATTTGATTTCGCCAATCATTTGCCATTGGACTTTTCTGTAAATTTGAATTTTACAAGAGACAATGAGATCATATTTATAATAGTGTCGATACAATAGAGAAATGGTTGCAAGAAAAAGACGCACAAATGACTGATATTAATTAGCTAAAAAATTGGATCAATCATATTCAAGGACCAAATCTAAACAAACAATAATAAATTGAAAATTTTATATAGGTACAATTGTTTCTATTTAAGTCTGTTAATAATTGTATATTGATGTGATCACTAATTTAATGTTTTGTAAAGATTTATGAGTTAGTGCAAATAAATAAGATGAAAGACAGCTTGCATCAATGAATCAGAAATTTACTTTTGAATCAATCTGATAGTTAACCGGGCCAGAATTTATAGATCTCAAAGAGACCAAATTTCATTTTCGGCTTTTGGTTGCAATTTGCGGTCCAATGCTGAGCCTACATAAATTGCTTTGATAGTAGACCAGCCAACTAATTACGACAAGTATTGGGATCGTCGATAAGGGATAGAAAAAATAAAGATATTGAAGCAGATTATGCAAAATTTGATAATCCTTGATTTGAGTCAGGTAAATAAATATTATTAGTGTACACCTTTCGCACAAAAAATATATTCAATAGCTAGGTAATAACGTAGAATGAATGGATAAAACAATTAATTACCTGATTATTTATGTTGAAGAAATTATTAGTTGCTTGGGATCAATGTGGTAAAACTTTCAATCAAAGAGAAAGGAGTCATCCAAAGTCATAAGCGATTATACCAATAATAGAATGAATTATTCAACTAAATGTGCCTATAAATATATAAGCTAGTTTGAATCGATAAGATCACAAGTATTCACAAGATAAAAAGACAGTATCACAAGTGTAAGTAAGTACAGTACACAAGACAAAACACAGTAAATCAAAAATACTTAAGATTTTATATATAGGTTTCCGATAACAAGAAATAATATTCATTGATTTTAATCACATATGATTGCAAAATGTATTCCAGTTGTACCCTGATATTTTGTATAAACTTGGATTATTACTCTATTATATTTAGTCTATTATCCTGTTATATTTAGTTTTTTTTTTCATACTGGTTATATCTGAATTGTCAGAATTAGTTTGTTACATTTAATTTAGTCTGTTTTATCCAATTTGGTTCTTATATCTGGTTTTGATAAGCTTTATATCTGGTTTCGGTAAGCTTTATATCTGGTTTTTTATAGGTTATAGATTACTTCACTACCGATCCGCAAACCCATCTCATCATATCATCTTCAATCTTAAGCCTGCGGCTTGACTGCGGCTGGGTCCTGCAACTTCATTAGTGCAACCATCACAATCAAACCAATCAGCAATTTCTTGGCATAGATAAGACCCATGATGGTAGCGCCACGAGAATTTTTTGATTGATGATAATGATTGCCCATGACTGAATTGGGATAAAGGTGGATAGCGGGATGTGGAGGTGGTTTAGTGGTGTGATGCGTATCTACAAGAAATATGCTCAGCAAATTGATCCAATTCAACTTATCAAAGATAGATTAACAACAGGGAAAATAAATTGGTGTATATTTTTGACAGGGCAGCAAAAAAAAAAAAAGAAAAGAAAACTATTAAAGGTGATTATTGACACTGTCAAACAACAACAAAAGAAATTTGAACCAAAATACCAGAATGGAAAGAGAGAAAGAGGGTGACACACATAGAAAGTTTCTCTATTATTACTTATATATAAATAATTTTATCAAGCGAGAGGCTTTTTATCAATTTTTGATTATATTTTAATATCCTTACAAAAAGAAAAAAAAAAAACAAAGAATAATTTCATAATTTATTATTTAGATTACATTTTCAAGTTTTATTGGTAGATATCAAAAATTCTAATTATTTTTTATTCCATTAGTAGCAAAAAAAAATTAAAAAATAAAAAAAAAACCAACCAGAGCTCATAATTTATTGATAAAGGGCTTTTTGTACATATATATATATATAAGAATAAATATATTTATAGTGAAGTAAAATTTTATATTTTTATATATACTAAGACTATATTACCAATATAAAAGTTTAATAATTTATAATTTATAATTTATACTTCATAATTCATATTTCATTTTTTATATATTTCATTTTTTATTATTTTTCATACATTTCATTTTCATCTAGTTCATTTTCATATTTATAATAATTTATTCAAATGGCAATACTATCGAGAAGAGAGCTTTTTGCTCAAGATGCTGATTATAATCAACTGACAGTGTTGGTGTTCACCATAGCTGCTTCAATGATTTGGATTATGGTCCCCGGTTTAGGATTTTTATACTCGGGTTTAAGTCGAAGAAAAAGTGCATTATCATTAATTTGGATTGTTTTTATGAGTTCATTTATTGGAATGTTTCAATGGTATTTTTGGGGTTATAGTTTAGCATTTTCCGATACTTCCACTAATCCATTTATTGGGAACTTATCTTATTTTGGGTTTAAAAATGTATTGGGAGCTTTAGAAGAAAAAGATTACCCCCAAATTGGATTTGCATTATTTCAAGGTCAATTTTTATTGGTTACTTTAGCTATTTTAGCTGGAGCTTGTGTTGCTGAAAGAGGTCGTTTTTTACCTTCAATGATTTTCTTGTTTTGTTGGGCCACTGTAGTTTATTGTCCGGTAGTTTACTGGATTTGGAATGGTGGTTGGGCTGCTACATTTAAATCAGGAGTTTTAGATTATGCTGGTGGTGGTCCAGTTGAAATTTTATCAGGAGTTTCGGCTTTTGTTTATTCAGCTTTCTTAGGGAGAAGAAATGAAAATTTAATGATTAATTATCGTCCTCATAATATTTCCACTATTTTCTTAGGTACTTCATTATTATATGTTGGTTGGTTATTTTTCAATGGATTTTCTTGTGGAAATGCATCAATTAAAGTCGCTTACCTGATGATGAATACTCATATATGTGCCGCATTTGGAGCCATTACTTGGTGTATCTTAGATTTTAGATTGGAAAATAAATGGTCAATGGTTGCTGTTTGTTCTGGTTGTATTTCTGGTTTAGTGGCAGCAACTCCTTCTTCAGGTATGATTCCTCTTTGGGCTTCAGTTATTTTAGGAATTGTTTCCGGAGTTGTTTGTAATTTTTCAACTAAAATTAAATATATTTGTCGAGTTGATGATTCCTTAGATGTTTTGGCAGAGCACGGTATCGCTGGGGTAATTGGGCTTTTATTTAATGCATTATTTGGAGATGCTGATGTCATTGGTTATGATGGAGCTACAGTTCATGAAGGTGGATGGCTCGACCATAATTGGAAACAATTGTATATTCAAATTGTTTATATTTTAGCTACAGCTGCATATTCTGGAGTTGTTACTGCCATTCTTTGTTTTGTTATTAATAAAATTCCAGGTTTACACTTGAGAATGGATTATCAAGGTGAAGAAAGAGGTTGTGACGAAGATCAAATTGGAGAATTTGCTTATGATTATGTTGAAGTAAGAAGAGATTTCTTAGATTGGGGAGTACCCACCATGCCACAAACATTACAAAACTCGTTACGTAATGTACCCATTAATGAAGAATTAGATCCACAACAGTATCATGAACATCATTCTAACCATGAAAACGCTCAAGTTTATGAAGGAGCTCCTGTGGACTCATCAAATGTTTCAGATAGTTTTCCTGATTCATCATCAACGAATGAAAAGAAAGATTAAAAAATGAAAAAAATCTTAAAAATTATAGAACTTGTACAATACATAACTAGGAAAAATTAATGTACGGATACAAAAATTTAAATAATTGTAAATGAAAAGTAAAAGAAATAAGGATTAATGTAATTAAAAATATCTTAGTAATAAGTAGAAATATCATTAATGTGATAAAGTTACCACAATCAATTTTATGAAGAAAAAAATTAAACAACCAATCAAGAAGTAATAGTGTTCAAATTAAACAACCAATCAAGATGATGAGTAATGGTATAAAACAACCAAGATGATAAGTAATGGTACATAGAATGTTCAAATTAATTTATTTGAAGTGTAAGCCAACCTATAAAATTCTATAAATATTTCTCTACTATTTGAAATTTGTTTAAAAATCTATCACCCAATACAAGCAAGCCTTTTCCATAAAAATTGATCACATGCACATCTTTGAAAGGATAAAAACTTCCTAGTTGGTACAAGAGTGCAAACTAATCATTTCCAAACTAA
Source organism: Suzukiozyma pseudoglaebosa (assembly GCA_030705115.1). NCBI lineage: Eukaryota > Fungi > Ascomycota > Pichiomycetes > Serinales > Debaryomycetaceae > Suzukiozyma > Suzukiozyma pseudoglaebosa. The sequence continues at coordinate 41,014 of JANIWI010000030.1, read as the reverse complement.
TCGTGGGAAAACTTATAAACTTTAATTATAAATAGAGTTAAAAAAAAAGTAAAACCTTTAATAGAGTTTACTAGAATTGTAAATTGAAACGAGTTATTTACATTTCGTGAATGGTGAAACAAAAAAAAAGTTCAAAAAAAAAAAAAAATTAAGAGAATTGAGAAGCCCATATTCAAGAAACATAATTTATAAAAAATATCTGTTAAATGAGAAATTTCTTTAAAACTGAAGAAATCTTTATATATATATATATATTTAAAGATTCCATTTTATTTCACTCCTTGGTTCAATAATCATCAACACTCACATGATTTCAATTTGAAATATTATTTTTTTTTATATACACAAACAAAAGATTCTACTTAGTATGTTAACTTCATCATTCCATCTTTTAAAACAAACACATTTCTTTATTGTTCCGTCTTTGCATCCGCACATGCCTCTGTGTCAATTTCCATTTCTCCCTCTCTCCCTCTCCCTCTCCCTCTCTCTCTCTCCCTCTCTCCCTTTCTCTATCTCTTCTCTCTGTCTCTTTGTTTCTTTTCTTCGTTATCGCTACCATGTCCATGTCTATGTCCCCACAAAACAAGTCATTTAAGGTTGGGGGCCAAGTAAGGCAGATAGACAAAGTGACAGTTAATAATTATTGGGAATAGAAATGAATTATTAATAATAATAAAAACTTATAAATACTAATAATAGTTTAATGACTTGAGGTTTGACCCGCCATCATTCGTCTTCTTGAGTGACTATTCAAAAAAAAAAAAAAAAAATCCGCTTGGCCGAAAAGATTTTCTTCCGATTGCGGTGCGAAAATTTTGAAATTTGACTCATTGTAAAAACTTTCATTTATAAAATTATAAGTTTTCATTTATTTGATTACATATATATAAAATATATATATTTATATATATTCTTTTTGATTTAAATATATTCTTTTGAATAAATTATTATAACTTTTGTACTAGGTTTAATATGCTTCGTACTAAGATCAACCAAAGATCTTTAATAAATCTTGCAAGATGTCACATTAGAGCTATAAGTAAAACTACAAGTCAAAATGCTACTGCAGCTACTACTAGCAGACCTCAACCAGCACCTTCATTTAATCAATCTACTCAATCAGAAATAGCTAAAGATATGAAATCAAGTCTTAATCATGATAAAGCTCATCATAAAAAATCAAAAACTATTATGGATGATTCATTTATTGGATTAACTGGTGGGGAAATTTTTCATGAAATGATGTTAAGACATAATGTTGATACTGTATTTGGTTACGCTGGTGGTGCTATTTTACCAGTTTTTGATGCTATCTATAACTCGGATAAATTTAAATTTGTATTACCAAGACATGAACAAGGTGCAGGTCATATGGCTGAAGGATATGCTAAAGCAACTGGTAAACCAGGTGTGGTATTAGTTACTTCAGGTCCAGGAGCAACTAATGTTATTACTCCATTAGCAGATGCTTTAATGGATGGAGTACCGTTAGTAGTATTTTCAGGTCAAGTTCCAACCACCGCTATTGGTACTGATGCATTTCAAGAAGCTGATGTTATTGGTATTTCCAGAAGTTGTACTAAATGGAATGTAATGGTGAAAAATGTCGCTGAATTACCAAGAAGAATTAATGAAGCTTTTGAAATCGCCACTTCAGGTAGACCCGGTCCGGTATTAGTCGATTTACCAAAGGATGTTACTGCTTCTATTTTAAGACAAGCTATTCCAATTAATACTACTTTACCTTCAAATGCTTTACAACAAATCACAAAACAAGCCACAACCGAATTCACAAAAGAAGCTATAAAAAGATCAGCTAAACTTTTAAATATAGCTAAAAAACCAATTATTTATGCTGGTGCTGGTATTTTAAATCATCCTGATGGTCCAAAATTATTAAAAGAATTAGCAGATAAAGCTAATATTCCTGTAACAACTACTATCCAAGGTTTAGGTGGATTTGATCAAAACGATCCTAAATCTTTAGATATGTTAGGTATGCATGGTTCAGCTGCTGCTAATACCGCTATGCAACAAGCCGATTTAATCATTGCTCTTGGATCAAGATTTGATGATAGAGTTACTGGTAATGTTGCTAAATTTGCTCCTCAAGCTAAATTAGCTGCTTCTCAAAATAGAGGTGGTATCATTCATTTTGAAATTTCACCAAAAAATATTAATAAAGTTGTTGAAGCTACTGAAGCTATTGAAGGTGATGTAACTGAAAATTTAAGAAAATTCTTACCTTTAGTTGAACCAGTTTCTGAAAGACCAGAATGGTTTAAATTAGTAAATGAATGGAAAGAAAAATATCCTTACTCTTATCAATTAGAAACTCCAGGATCCAAAATCAAACCACAAACTTTAATTCGTGAAATTAATAAACAAGTACAAACTTATGGTAAAGAAGTTATTATCACTACTGGGGTAGGTCAACATCAAATGTGGGCAGCACAACATTTTACTTGGACAAGGCCAAGAACAATGATTACTTCTGGTGGGTTAGGTACTATGGGTTTTGGATTACCAGCAGCTATTGGAGCTCAAATCGGTAAACCTGATGCTATTGTTATTGATATCGATGGAGATGCATCATTTAATATGACTTTAATGGAATTATCATCAGCAGTTCAAGCTAATGCACCTGTTAAAATTTGTGTATTAAATAATGAAGAACAAGGGATGGTTACCCAATGGCAATCATTATTTTATGAACATAGATATTCTCATACTCATCAATCTAATCCTGATTTTATGAAATTAGCTGATGCAATGGGTATTAAAGGAGTTAGAATTGAAACTCAAGATCAATTACAATCAGGTATAAAAGAATTCCTTGATTATTCTGCTGGACCAGTTTTATTAGAGGTAATGGTTGAAAAGAAAGTACCTGTTTTACCAATGGTACCAGGAGGTAATGCTTTAGACGATTTTATTGTTTGGGATGCTGAAGTTGAAAGAACTCAAAATGAATTAAGAAAAGAAAGAACTGGAGGTAAGCATTAAAAAAAAAAAGACTAACAAGTGACAAAAATTTCATATAAAAATAGTTAAAATCTTATAAATAATTTTTAAAAAAAAACACTAATTTATTTGGGTAAAGGTCAAATTTAAAATTTATCAATCTAATGAATAATGATTTCATTAAGTTTGCAAATGAGTATAGTTCATATATAGTGGGATATACATTAAGACTACGTTTATAATCGAAATTGTAGATTAACTGAGATAACAGAACAATCGTTACATATTTTATTACAAGCAAAGATGCTATAATTTATAACTATTATATTTGCTAGCCAACCAATAAAAACAGCGCAAATGGTTTAGTGGTAAAATCCAACGTTGCCATCGTTGGGCCCCTGGTTCGATTCCGGGTTTGCGCATTTTTTTTAACAATGTACCTTTACCAATAACGATAATATGAAACTTCGTAGAATGGAGAAGAGTGAGTATACTTAATACTATTATTAAGGTTTTTTTTTTTTGCTTATATTTGAGTGCAACAAACAGGATTGAATTGTCGATATCATGGAAAATATAGACTAAGAGAAAAACTGTAAGTACAAAGATTTTGCTTAACTATTAAATTGGGTAATTCCATATAAAGTGATTAAATGTAGTGAAAGTATGTATCAATTGGGAGATAAACTTATTGGTATGTTGGCAACGACGATTTTATCTTGCAAGGGTATAATCAAATCGTGGTTGTACTAATTATTGTCATACTAACTATTGTCATACTAACTATTGTCACACTAGTAACTTGAGAACGACATTACAATTGCGCATGTGAAAAATCAAATTCTTTTAATCCGTGGAGTCCACAGACGTGTTACCGGGAAAGCAATATATTTAACTACTTTACACCAGAGTCTACCCTACGAGCTCTATGATTCGCCTATAACATGTGTCAGTATACACGTCCAGTGTGTACAGTGTATATTTTCTAGTGTAGGTTGGGGTATTCAATTATTGTATTATATTAGATTTTTTCCTGTGATATCTACAAAACCCTGAATTCTTCACTAGAGTTCGCTCTTCACTGTAGTGACTCTTCACTGTAGTCTACTACGCAACGTTTGTCTACACTCTATTCTCTGTGTACACTCTTTCTTTCTACTATGTCTTGTCTTTGTTTATGTCTCTGTTTATGTCGTCTGCCTTCTGTCCTGCACACACTCTAACCTTTTACCCGAGCCCCAGAAAACAAACGGTTGTAAAATGGTTGTAAAAACCAATGTTATGAAAGAAAAGAAGGATAAGTCAGAATCCAACTTGAAACTCATCCATTCTGGGAGTGGAGTACGGGTCAGTCAAGCGTGTGATCGATGTCGAATCAAAAAAGTCCGTTGTGATGGACAGCTTCCTTGTGGTAATTGTGAGAAAGTAGGATTTGAATGTAAGACTAGTGATAAATTGACTAGAAGAGCTTTCCCCAAGGGTTATACTGAGAATTTGGAAAAGAAAATTCAACAGCTTGAACAAGAATTGAAACAATTACGGGAAACCAACCAAAAAACGATCGATATTAATCGTAATAATAATAATGACAATAGTAATAATAGCAATATTAATAATAATCATAACAATCATGACCATCATGATGGTCATGATGGTCATGATAAGCAGGATAAAGAAGATAAAGTTGTTATCAACAAGAATATTCAGATCAATAATCCTATCGATCAAATTTTAAATATTGATAATAAAGGAATTATAATTGGAAATGATAATCTAAATTTTGAAAGTCAATTCAATCATTTATTGATTAATTTGAATTTGCCATTCTTAAAAATCAAAAATAGTCATAATTATTTAATCAATGATCCAAATTCTTTTTTATATCTGAATCATATTAATAATTCTGACTTGAATTTAATTTACAATCCTTTAACTAGTAATAATAATAATTCATCATTACCAATTGATATTTACTCATTATTTGTGAAATTAATTAATAATTTAAAATTGATTTTCAATAACAAAAAATCCCTTGATTTTCATATTACTCAATTTTTTCTTAATTATAATATTTTTATTCCCATTTTTGATTATCATCAATTTATGACTTTATATAATGAATTTCATATTGACTACCCATTCATTTTTACTTACAATGATTCTTCAATTAATGGCTATAACTTATCAATTAATCTTTCAATTGTTAATAAGTATTTTTTATTGATAATTCAAATCTATGCAATTATCTTCATAAGTGATGAATCTTGTTTATTAAATCTAAATTTAATATCACCTAATTTCAAATTGAAAAATTTAGATTTCCAATTATATGATTTTTTACCCTATTTTAATGGGTTTCATATTTCAATTGGACAGTTACAAACTTATCTTTTATTTCTTTATTATTCTTTATTGAATAACAATAAAGAGAAATCATTAATATTGTGTAATTTAGCTAATTCATTCATTGGTATTCTTGGAATAAATTTGAATTCAAAAAATTTATTCTTCAATGATTTGTCATTATCAAATATGGATAAAAAGATTAGAATAAAAAATTTCTGGAGTTTCAAAATCTTATTGAAATGCTTTAACTTAAAATTTGGGTTTAAACCAAGTTTAAACACTACTATTGTTAATCCAGTCACCATTGATAAATATTTTCAATTAACCCCAGAAAAATTATCGTCTTTGTTAGATGATGAAGAAGATGACTTAACTGTCCTACTTAAACCTTCAATTGAATTATTGAATTTAATGAATATTATCATTCCTTCATCTTTTTCTCCGAACTATTATCAATATTTGAAAAAGAAAAACATTAAAAAGAAGAATAACCCTAAACTACACTGGATTTTAAATGATGATGATGGGGATGGTAACGATGGAAACTTGAATTATAATTTCAATCAATTCTTAATCATCGACAAAAATTTAGTTGATTGGCATCAATCTTTAAAATTAAAAGTTTTGGATTTGCAGGCTTTACAAAAATTAAATTTATCAAAGATCTCTAACGTGAATTCAAACAATTTATATCTTGATTTGAAAAATGTTAACGGCGTTGATGAAACTAATGATATAAATATTATTAGCCGAGAAGCATTAATCCATTATTACAAAACGGGGTTACCTGATGTTTATACTAGCTCCCAATTAATTTCTGTTCAATTAAATTTTCATTATAACTTAATTCGATCCCAAAATTATTTAAATTTTATTGTTGACAAAGAATTGACTTTTAATCATTATTTATCAATTTTTGAACTATCTAAAGAGGTCCTACATTACTTTTTATTGGTCTTCAATCACGTTGCGCAGTTCAAACAAATAAACAATAAGCCAAATTCAGTTATGGAAAGTTTAGGTTTAGATGTTGATGAAGATGGGTTTGTCATTAACGATTTTTCTGTAAAGAAAAAAAAAAATAGTTCAAATGCCAATAAGAATAGCTTTACCCGAGAGTTTCCCGATTCTCCGTACAATTCATTGATGAATGGTTTATCTTTAACGATAATTAGTTTGAAAAAATCGATATTACTCCAAATGGTTTATCTATTCATTTGTTTATTGAAATTTTTCAAGAGAAATGAATTTGCATTAATATCGAACTCGCTAGATTTATTAAATAAGTGCATTAATTTGTTCATGAAGATTTTCATTAACTATAAATCGAACGGTAATTCGCATAAGGACAATGAAATTTATAAAAAATTAATCAATGACGAATTTAAGGTGGATATTTTAAAAGATGACGATGATGACGATGAAGATGAGACATTTTATACTTTGATTGATTGGGATGATGAAGAGATGCACGAAGACTTAAAATACTTAAAGGTTTTGAAGGCAATTCAATATAAAGCTGAAAATCTATTAATAAAGAGTAAAGCAAAAAGCGTTCCAAACGAAAATCATGAACATTCATTACAGCATAATCAACAACCACAACAACTGATGCAGCATCAAAATCACCTACATCCCCAGCAGTACCAAGTGCAGCAGAAGGGTTCAATACAGCACCAACAACGTCAACCATATTCAAGTATACCAAACTCAGTTCATCAAAACCAACCAAGCCCAGTGCCAAACATTCATGTACAATCACAATCACCACAACTTCCAATTTATCAAAAACCAATCGAGTCAACTCTGGCTACTCCTCAAATCTATGAAGCCAATTCTCCTCCTAACTTTGCAAATTACAAAATTCCTTCTATGACAAAATTAGACTTTTTATTATCAGAAGATCACTTTCGTCAATATAATGCAAACAATCCAAATATTCCAAATGAAGATATTATTAAAAAAGAGAAAATGATTATTAACGATTTAATGAATATGAAAAACAATCAGTGGAACAGTAGTAACTTTGACCAGTCTAACAAATGATTGATATTGGGTAATTTAACGAACGGAAGCATCATTCAAACTCAAATAAATGCTGTAATATATTTGATGATGTACATAAATATACAGATTCAATTTAAAAATAAGCTGTCAATTCAGTAAGACAATAAACTTATCTGAATATGTAAGTTCAATAAAAAGTACTATTCACAAACTATTTTTTATTTAATTTATGGGTGTGATCATTAGTTATTAGAAAGAGCTAGCAATATGTAATATAAACCAAATGAAACTAATTCTAGTCGTTGTAGAACTTAATTCAGATTCAATCAAATCTAACAAAAAGTTGAAACTAAAAAAAAAAAAAATCATAATCCAATGAATGCGTTTGCCAAACATGTATTCTATTCCGAAAGTACACAAACTATGTAAAAACAGGATGAGAAGATTGTTATGATTATCAGTTTATTTTCCACCAAAATCAAACGCAAGTATCCTTTTATAGTTGAAGTAGAATCAAAGAAGTAGAATCAAGAACAATTGGCTGCAAAAAAAAAAAAAAAGAAGCTAATATATGTATGGATTCATAGTATTAGCAAATGTTTAAAAAAATTTACATAAAAGTACCAAAAGTAGATTATGACTATGATACACCTAGGAATAATAATTTACAATACAAATCTTAATTTAATTGACATCAACTGGCAACACACAAACAATAGCTCTTTTAATTACTAAAACTACCAATATACTTGGAACTTTTTTGATATTATAGTTTTTCATTGTTTAAACTCAACAGTAATATTTTACATTATTATGGCTTGATTTATCGGTATGAGCTAAATATAGATAGATAACACGTATCGATTATCTTTTTACTTGATATTACCCCTACATGCTTACTAGTTGTAGTTATTGATAATCATAAAATGGTTATTTTTGAAAAGCCTAATTGGGTAATTTAGCCCCTACATTGTGGCACCACTAAAAACAATGCGACATTCGCGACATTCCAATTGTCTTCCCCACAAAAGGGAAAATGTCGTGGGGACATGTCAATAAATAAATCACAACCTGTCAATTTTTTTTTTCGATATAATAAATTTTGTTTTCTTATCATGCCAATTAATAGCTTCTTAAGGAGATTCTCCAATCCAGATAATAACGTGAATGCACCACCCACTATTTCAGCTCCTGTTGATTTACCTAAGGAAGATTTGAGTAAGATTCCAAAAACTAACCCAATTCATAATTTAATTATGCAAGAAAAGTATCATAAATCAAGTGACAACTTACATGTATCATTATAATGAATAAGCAAGTAGTATATGATGATTGATTTTTAGTACATTGTTTATGAATATAGTTAGGTTTGTTTAGGTTTATTTAGGTTTAATGGGATACTGGTTATTAGTATATGATGTAACACAAAAGAAACAATATTAAGTAAAACCATGTAAACACCTTTATTGGCAAACTATTTATGATACTTCCTCAAATTTTGATATTTTTTCATCTTTGAATCATTACTGTAAGTATACTTACTGAGATAAATCGATCAGTATTGTTTTCTTTTACTTGGACACCAGATTTGACTAGTGATTTTTTTGGATATCGCTAGTATAAATCCGAACATCAGTTGACATTGAGATTATACCACCTGATTTCATGAAATAGCAGTCGATTTTCAACCAAACAGTTACCAGTGCTATCCATTTGTTCCATGAGAAGTTAATCAAGTAAGCGAGTAACAATTTGTTAGTAGTATCAGAATTGCAATAAAGTTTTATATTGTACTTTACATGGATTAGTTTCAACGAATATATAACAATGAAAGTGTCATAGTCCCATATAGTTTATCTTTTTATTGAATATTGCAAGTTACCTGGTGTCAAATTATGATAGCTTTCAGTTTCTAGTGAAACTTTTAACCATGTTTGATGGAATGGAAAGTATAGGCAAATGTCTCGGGTTGATTGCAATTGAAAGTAGTGAAAACAATTAACTATCAACCAGTTTATTGAAAGTTTGTCACTGATAGTCTTGTCAGCTCTGTATTATCTATACTAGTGGCGAGTGTAACGAGTTAGAAAAAGCCTGTTTGTCGATTAAAGTAGGTTGAATATGTGTCTAATAGAATTTGCCATCTTGGACAATGAGTTGTCGAAAACATATATTAAAATTTCGATTTCTTCAGTATGATACAATATGATTATACATAATCGTCTTTTGCAACTGAACATAAAAATTTGAGGTTGATTTTGTTCAATTCTTTATGTAATAAAGCAAGATTTGACCTATTCTTAAATCACAAATTTGTGATTTGAGTTAAATGAGAATATATCAGTCTTGAAATTATCGTTTCCGAATAATTAAAACGACTAGTTCATCAATGTAGTGATACCAGTTTTTAAAAATATCGAGGTATGAACTGAAGAAAGCAATTGATTGAAAATATAAATAAAGGGGATAATTTCATCATGATTTGTGCAATAAAATATGAAACTGGAACTCATTATATCCTAAGTTTCCAGCCTGTTTGATATTAAGAGGAATTTTTGCCTTGACTGAACACCTTTTAGAAAATCGCAGACCATCTGAGTCCATTTAATAAGACCGACCACTTTTGGATCCAGCCGAGGATACTAATTCATCAGCTCCGGTTTGGTTTAGTAAGTTGGTGTAATTTTTTAAAGATTATCTAAGAAGATATTGACTGACCAACATGGTAGTAAATCATCTCCGTATTATATGTCATTTATCCTAGACTTAGTTTCGATTGACATCAAACTACCAACTGAAACCTTTCATTGTTTAAAGCAAGCGTAGAACTCGATTCAGGTAACAAATGTAATCGGTTCAAAATTACACTTTAATAAATAGTAATCAAGATACTTGATTCTCAGATATAGAGCAGTATTTCATTTTTGATAGATCAGTTTTAATTATTAACTACTAAATTCTCAGATATCGAGCAGTATTACATTAGATCAGTTTTATTCATTTATTTCCATTTACAAGACTATCCAGTGAAGCATTCTAAGGATGAGAGAACTTGTGATTTCTCCAAACCAATGTCCGCCTTGGTCCATGTAAGAATTGACATCATTTCATCGTTCCATTATTACAGAAGTATTTTTTGATCAAATACGAGCAATTTTAATTATCTTATCTATTTCATCAGGCTCATAATAAAATTGTCAATATCCACAAAAATTATCACAACTTATACACATTAATGTCAATTTTCTAAATAAGAGACAACATCTAATTCCCCATACCCCCTTATAGACAGCAGTCTTTCTAAAATATCAAGTTTATAATGATAATCCTATCAATATTAAGTATTTATTTTCTCTGATTTTTATTTTTTTTATTTTTGCGCTCCTGTAAGGTTAGAAAATAAAGACCGATGTTAACTCGGTTTATCAATACAATGATTTCTTTTTAATGGAGAATAGGGCACCCTCGAATTTGAAGTTGTAGGTCTGGTTTTAGGTATTAAAGCCGAAATGATTGGTTTTGATTTAATCGACAATTTGTTGACTATTGGCTTTTTGAGTCCAATTACAGTTTATTGAACTTGTAGAGTATTTGAACATGTAGAGTATAATGAACATGTAGAGTATAATGAACATGTAGAGTATATTGAACATGTAGAGTATAATGAACATGTAGAGTATAATGAACATGTAGAGTATATTGAACATGTAGAGTATAATGAACATGTAGAGTATATTAAACATGTAGTACAACCATTTGAAGTCTCCTTACTAATCTATTACTTATACCTTTATTTAAATTTCTCGGTGATAAAATCACCCCTTTACTATTCACCAGTGCTGCTGGAACGAGACTGTTGTGGTGAATCCAGCTATCATTACGTTCAAACTCTATAAAATCTTCATCCATGTTTCTTGAGCCAGTAGCATTACCCTTCAAGAATGGATAATGATATCAAAATTATTACAGATAATATCAAAATTCTTGGTAATGGTTTCAAACTACTGATCCTAAGATTCATGCCCATGTTTCTAATTGTTCAAAAAAGTCAACTCTTTTTCCTTTGCCTTTATCAATATTATCAACCACCGCCTGTCTAACATCATCAACCATCATTAAATGGCCGCATGTCACAAAAGCAATTGGCCCAGCTGATTCTTCGATTTCAGTGGCAACTATTTGATTTATATCTGGCCTACCTAGCCTAAATTCAACATGATCCAAATTTCCTTTATTGACAAATTGTGATGAAGAAGTATTGAATGAACCCAGTACACTTGAACTCTCCAGATGAAATTTTGATATATTAGAAGAATTGGTGGTGAATTGATTTGAAAATTCATCTAGTTTTGGTTTTGTAACATATATAATGACTTTGACTTTTGATTCTTTAATAGCCATTAATTCCTTATAAAACCAAATTAATGACCGATATTCTCTAATAACCCAATACAATATGATTTTCTGTTTTGAATTTTTACCAGAATGAAGTAACGGAATAAGTTCGTCACCAGATGAAGCTGAACCACAATCAAGTAATTCAACTACTTCCGAATAAAGTCCAGGAATACCATTACCCCCAGCTATAAATACAGCTGTATCATGTCTTTTGACAGGCGCTCCTTCACCATATGGACCTTCGAGCGTTACTTTAATAGTTGCAGTACACTGGGGCATCGTTGCAAGATATTGGTATAATCCGTGAGTAACACCACCTTTTACCTTACAATATAAAATAATTTCATCGGATTTATCTGGAACTTCAGTAAATGTGAATGGATGTGATTGCCAAAAGCAGCTTGGTCTCAAGAAATGAATGTATGCATACCCACCTGGAGAATAAGTCCACCTTTTAGGCTTAGGAATAACAATTCTTAGGGTTTCATCTGCCAATAAAGTTACATTAGCATTTGCTACACCAAACCATATTAAGCGAATAATTCTGACAATACGATCAACCATCCAAATGGCAAATGAAATTTGAATCAAACTTTCATATCCAAAATCAACCACATGGTAATAACCCCCTAGAATAAATATTGCAGCAAATAAAATATGAATTAATAAAAACATTTCATACCAGTTTCTTCTTAAATGTAAAAAAGCTTGCCCACATAAAAAGCACATCAAAACTGTAGCAATAATACCCCAGTAGAAATATGGCATAATGAAATATTTCATATATCCATTGTGGGCACAAACAATGGTGTAAGTGATTGCATGTATAACTACCAAAACTGTTGATACTCTGGCAATCCATTTATGATAGGTAATAAAAGTATTGTAATGGATTCGAGTAACAAAACATAGAAAGTTATTTCTTCCAGCAAATAGAATCAATAAAGGAACCATAAAAGTGGCAGTTATTCCAGTTCTGTCGGCTATATATCGACACAAAGCAATGTATTTAATATCAAATATTTTGTCGTTGGGATCATAAGAAGTAATATCCATATTGAATATTATTGTAAGAAGGACAAATCCCAGGATAACAATCGTTTCCCATCTTGACGGAATTAAAGCAAATTGAATTTTACCAAAATTTACTGATTGGTTTTTAAATTTACCATAAAGTGCAGGTAAAACAATGTTTTTTCTCCATTTATTGATAAGCTGGCCATTGAATTTAAATATAAATCCAGGAAATAGTATTGCCAACCAATTTGCAATCATAGCACCTAATAAAACAAAATACCAATAACCTAAAATAGCAATTCCATAAAAAATCGAGTAGTTAGTGTTTTCAAAAAATTTGAAATATGAGTTCCCAAAGTTAACTCGAGATGGATCATCAAGGATTATCGGCACATCGATAGGTGTTGTTAAATTGAAATCAAGAATGGAAGAGGCAGGTATAGCCTGTTTTCTAAAAAGATCCGAGGCATCATCGAGTGTCTTTCCACTTTCAATAGGTGTATAAAAATTTTGACAATGATTTCTATAGGTATTTTTAAATTCATCATAAAAAACTTTATAAGCATGAGCACACCCCATCATTGTTGCCATATAGTTTTTATTAGTGCAAATGCAACCAACTTTGTTGTCTTCTTCACAAAAGCTTAAAGTTCGTTCTATTTGAAAGTTACAAGCAATCAAGACCTGATAAGTTCTAGAATAAGTAACATGAATACCAGTTATAGCGGTTGAGCATAACGCTAAAACCAAATAAAAGTAAACACATCGCATTGATTCAATCACTCGTGTTTACTGGCCAAGTTCATTAACAAAAGTAAGCAAATTAGATGATTATCACTTCCATCTATTATACCTTGAAATATCTTTTTGATCTGCTGACGTAATCGTAAGATTTTGCGCTTTTGATGCATCACCGTTGAATTGATCGTTTAGATAACGATGAATGATTGAAATTCAACAAGAGGATGTCAAATAGCTACTGAAAATCTAATCAATACTTGATTCTAAGGTTACGAAAGTAATCAATATCTTTTTTTTTTACGAGTTTTTTCAATGAGAATGCAACTATAGATTAAATAGATAAGATTTGAATTAGCAAATAAACAACTTTTCAAGCTCGGAAAAGGTCAAGCAAATTAATACTGCTATAATGCAAACGTTTGGTCAACTTTGGTAGTATAACATTGACTCCGAATTGAATCAAATACAAATCTAGTCAATTACTCAATTTGGAATTTTTTATACTATAATAAAATCACAAATAGTTCAGAATCATAAGAAAATGCCTCTTAGAAAGCAATGTTTTAAGAAAAAGAACTTTATTGTGATATAAGCTGGAAGTTTAATCCTCTATCAAATTATTATAGCAGGATCAATCACATAACCTATATCTATACTATCAGTGAGATTCTCTCGTGTAGACATAAATGCCGAGGTTAAATATTCTATATTCTACACACTACCAAAGTTTTGTGAACTTTAAGTATCTATTGGAATTAATTGTAATCTATCTCTCTATATAAAGAAATTTAAAAAGGATTTAATAAGAAAAATGATCAAAATTATTATTTAGGATTACTAAGATAATTTCAATCTATGCCCATGTTTCTAATTGTTCAAAGAAGTCAACTCTTTTTCCTTTGCCTTTATCGATATTATCAACCACTGCCTGTCTAACATCGTCAACCATCATTAAATGGCCGCATGTCACAAAAGCAATTGGCCCAGCTGATTCTTCGATTTCGGAAGCAACTATTTGATTTATATCTGGTCTTCCTATTTTAAATGTAATGTGTTCTAAATTTCTCTTGATAGAATTAAAAGAAATCTCATCATTAATTGATTCTGAATCATCAAATTGAGAAGATTCTAATTTTTTCAATTCTTTTTTTTCCCCAACGATATTATTCAATTCTTTCAAGTATTCAGTCGATGCTGGTTTGGTCACAAAAATAGTAGTTTGAACTTTTGAGTTTTTGATTGCCATTAGCTCTTCATGAAACCAAATTAGTGACCTATATTCTCTTATAACCCAATATAACTTGATTGCTTGCTTTGTATTCTTACACCTAACAAGTAAGTCTGTAATTTCTGAATAAAGCCCTGGTATACCGTTACCTCCAGCTATAAATACAGCTGTATCATGTCTTCTAACAGGCGCTGCTTCACCATATGGACCTTCGAGCGTTACTTTAACAGTTGCAGTACACTCGGGCATGGTTGCAAGATATTGATATAATCCGTGAGTGACACCACCTTTTACTTTACAATATAAAATAATTTCGTCGGATTTACCTGGGAGCTCAGTAAATGTAAATGGATGTGATTGCCAAAAGCAGCTTGGTCTCAAGAAATGAATAAAAGCATATCCACCTGGAATAGATTTCCAACGTTTTGGTTTAGGAATGACGATTCTCAAAGTCTCATCGGCTAACAAGGTGACCTTTGCTCTAGCAACGCCAAACCACAATAATCTAAGTATTCTAACAAGACGATCAAATGCCCATACTGCTATAGCAGCATACATGAATTCTACGTAACCCATATCAACAAGATGATACCATCCTCCAATGACAAAAAACACGGCAAATAGTATATGGATCATTAAAAATATCTCGTACCAAGTTCTCCTCAAATGCAAAAATGCTTGACCACACAAGCAGCACATCATAACTGTTGCAATTATACCCCAATAAAAATATGCATATTGGAGGTAGTATGAATAACTATAATCAACACAAATAATTGTAAAAGTGATAGAATGTATTACTACCAAAATAGTGGTAATTCGAGCTACCCATTTATGATAGGTAATAAAAGTATTGTAATGGATACGTGTAACAAAACATAAAAAGTTATTTCTCCCAGCAAATAAAATTAATAAAGGAATCATGAATGTAGCGGTAATCCCACTTCTATCAGCAACATATCTACTTAAAGCATTGAGTTTATTTTCGAAAATTTTATCACCAGGTTGATAAGAAGTAATATCTGCATTAAAAGCAATCGAAAGAATAACAAATCCTGCAATAACAGTTGTTTCCAACCTTGAAGGAATTAAAGCAAAGTGCACTTTACCAAAGTTTATGGATTGGTTTTTATGTTTACGGTAAACCGCCGGTAAACTAAAGTGCTTTCTCCATTTGTTAGATATTGGACCACTGAATTGAAATACCAATCTAGGAAAGAGTACCTTTGACCAATTTACAACCATAGAAGCCAATAAAATAAAAGCCCAATACCCTAAAATGCTAGCACCATAATAAATTGATCGATTGCTGTTATTGTAATACTTAAAGTACGAAGATGCATATACGATTCTGCTAGATTCATCAATTTTTACTGGGACATTAATAATTTCTGACTTATTGAAATTGGGTATTGATGAAGTCTCCACAGCAAATTCGTCATAAAGAGTTAAAGCACCATCAAGAAGAGTACGATTTGTCATAGGGGTGTAATACTGATTGCAAAGGTCAACTAGAGCTTCCTTGAAAGCATCCAAAGAAGTGTTGTATGATAAAGCACATCCCATCATAGTTGCCATATAATTTTGATTAATACATGGACAATCGTATTCTTCCTTCTCATCACAATAAGTTGCAGTATCTCGAGTTTGTTGATTGCAGGCATCCATAATCTGATCCACTTTTGAGGAGATTAATGAATGTGCATTTATTTGCACTTGACATAATGCCAAGATCAATCCAACAATAAGGTACTTCATGTCAAATTAGGCTAAGAAATTATTTGACATAAATAAACATGGTCAAAAAAATGGGCTATTTATATCATAACGATATATATAGATTTATTCAACAATTATTATTGTTTGGGTATAACATATACCAGAGTAAAATTTTCATAGCCAATCATACCAAATGATACCCCCACATCAACAAAATAAAAGCACGTGAAGTAAAAGGGTTGGATAGTAGGAGATATATTGACCAATAATTTAGTAGTACTTCAATGTGGGAGCCAATAAGCTTAAGTTTGCCGCTGTTGGTTGAAAATTTGATGAAATAGATAACATATGCAACATTCATTATTTTTTTGCAAGTCGGTTATTCCTGCAATTTAGACATAAGCCCAAATTTATAACCAATTGAAAAAATAAGAGTAGCTCAGGATAGAGCCAATCACGGCTAAGCCGATCACGGCTAAGCCGATCAAAGGAACCAAAAACATGATG
The DNA here is from genome assembly GCA_030705115.1 of Suzukiozyma pseudoglaebosa. Lineage (NCBI taxonomy): Eukaryota > Fungi > Ascomycota > Pichiomycetes > Serinales > Debaryomycetaceae > Suzukiozyma > Suzukiozyma pseudoglaebosa. The sequence continues at coordinate 24,084 of JANIWI010000030.1, read as the reverse complement.
AATAAAGCTGTGGTATTTTGAATGATCGCTGATTTGTTTGAACATAATCACATAATCTTGTATGTTTTATATGATAACTGAGTAAATTTCTTGATATATACTCATTTCAACGGACTCAATAACTATTTATGATTACTGAAATAAAAACCGGTGATGAATTCCGGTAAAACAGATGATTTCAGAAAATTACGAAACAAATTATTACGAGAAAATTTTAACCTTGCTGATACCTATTTCAATGCATTGTTTCTTTTTCAAATAGCTTTTAGTTTAATATATGATACAATCGTGAAGAATGATTTTTTAGCAGATTAGGATTAGACAGCCAATCAATTTCAGACACTATGAATATTTTAGAGGGGTTTGTCTGATTAATAACCTCAAACAAAGCCTCACTAGCCAATAATCTAACCATTTCTAATCGATGGTTACAACTCAACCATATTATTCTCCGCCTGACCTTTTTATGCAACTCTTCATCATCCACAAGTGCTAAATGTTGAAATATTTTTATCACGAGTGCAATTCTTGATATAGTACATGTGTTTATGTGCAAATTGTAACTCCGAATGAATAAGGCATCGTAAGTAAAACTTTGTGGAATTGGTATTGATGATTCAAAAATTTTCACAAATAAATTTAATATAATATTGTATAAATTTGATTGTCGTGACAGCAAGTTATTAAGATCTCCATCGAACTTCAAGAATGTCAAAAATTTGCTCAAAATGTCTAATTTATTTAATTCTGATAACCTTAAGTAGAATTTGATAAATTCTTTGAAAGAATGATTTATAATTGAGCTGTTGGCGGTAGTTGCTGCTATACTGAAAGTAATCCCACGCCAAAACTCCACTGCAAGATCATCATTTAATTTTGATTGATCATAATAAGTGAATAGCCTCTCATAAAATTGGCTTATTGATAGAAACTGTAGTTTATTATCATTAGTCAAAATTGAAAAAGATTCAAACCTAATTTTGTCAAATATTTCACCCGATAACCTTATCAATTTTTTGTTCATGCATTCAGTATTTTTTATACGATGTTTATGACTTTTAATTAATCTCAAGGTCGCTAGTCGCACTTTGGATCCAACATCGCCTTGATTTGTTATAGTATAGTCATCTAAGAATCCAATCAAGGTATCTACTTCGAAATCTGGGAATTTATCTAATTGGGTTCGTAAACAATTGAGCATATTTGCTTTAATTTCACAATCGAGATTACTCGAAAGTGCATCAATCAAGTACAGTAATTGATTCTTATCATAATGATGAAAAAAAAACACTGTCTGAGAAAGGAGTGAATTGTTTCTTTTTAAAAGTTTTAGAAATTCTTCAAAAGTTTCATCATCAATTTCTTTTGCCTTCAAAAATAAGTGTTGAAAAGGTTCAACCAAATCTGGATCGTCAAACTTCAAAATGTTGACTATTATCCGCCAATTAACTTTATCTAGATTATACAGTAATTGGGACCATTTTAGATAACCTTGTGCTTTTTCCACTGAATCATGTTCCCAATCGAAAATGAACGAATTGCTAATATCCAGAATGACCAGTTTAGCATTTTCATCGTTCGAAACAGATAAAATATCACTTACAAAATAAAATGAATTCTCCGCTTTTAACAATGTTTTAAATATAATATCCAGTGTAAAGACAAATTTATATTTCACCATAAATTCAATGGAGTGTCCTTCAGGAACAACTATAAGCCTTTTCAAATATTCGGAGCATAATACTTTCATTTGAAACTTAGTATCTTTATCAGTAATTTTGTCTAATAACGGCAGTATAAATAAATTTTTGTCAAAACCAAGTAGAACCAACTCGGAAATTAACGTAAATGATTGATTATGACTTCCGATTACATTATTTGAAAATAAAGACACAAGATTGATGATAAAATTCCCGATTTGTTCAGGAGTGTTGTGCATAAAAATCACATTCCCGAACCTACCAACAAATTCTTGGATTACAGCTATACCACAACGTCTTAATATCAATTCAGAATCAAATATTGTTACGAACACTAAATCCAAAAACATTGTTTCCATCATTCCTGGATGCTCAAAGAGGAGAATTTTAAAATCAGCCCTTTTAATCAATCTACAAAGGGACCAAACAATAAAGCAAGAAGAATCTCTAAGTTGGCTACCAATTGTGTAATTGAATCTCTTTTGTTCAATGAATAAGGTTTGGTGAACAATTGATAAAACCTTAGGAAGAAACAGAATAGGAATAGTTTTATTTAAGGAAATATAGCCAATAAATAACAAGATTGTATGGTACTTTGGAATATTGATTCGATTTGTCTCTATAACGATTTCCAGGAATTCGTTAGTTAGCGGATTTGAAGTTTCCAATTGCCTTAATAAATAGTCTATTAATTGGGACAAATAATTGGTTGCATGAAATTTCAAATTTAGGCAAATAGAGCTAAGGGCTTTTGCCATGGCATACCTTAAGGATGTCACAAATTGATCCAGGATGAAGTTCATGATATCATGAATTAAGTGGTTGATGAATTTGCTAACATGATAAAAATCACCTTTAATGATAAAAATTTGAGACAATTTACTTAAAATTTTAATGAGAAACAATATATTTAAATTTGTAAAATTGGAATTAAAGTATCTTAGAATTTGTAAATCTTGTTCAATGATACTATTAAGAAAAGCAAGGTGATGTTCCATATCTTGAAGTGGGCAGCGCTTCAAAATTTTATTTATAGTTAGTAAATGGCCAGATTTGATAGAACCATTAGTATCCAGAGGTTTTTCCCACTCTAATTTGATATAATCAAAATAAGTTTGCAACCAATTATCTTTCAATAAATCATTTCTAGTAATTAATCTAGATAGCAAAATCAGGGAAACAATCTGGTTTTTAGATGCATTTGAATGTTTTTCAAGGTTATGGATACCAATATCAAATAATTTCTGGGTTAAATTTGGTTGAATTAAGTTTAAATTGAATGGGACTAAAACCAAGTTCGATAACCACATCAAAATTAAAAAAACTTCATGATCATTTTTCAACCCGGTCAAAATATCAATAAGTCTAGGTATTAAGTAAATATCACTTGAGAAATAATTAGTAATAGTTTTGAACCCTCTTATCTTCGAAAAATAATATATAATCTCGCCAATATTCTCGGTTATAAAGGTTGATTTTTGATTCACTTGATACTGAATCATATATATATTGACCAATTTATCAATATAATATTGCAAGTGAATATCCAACAGCGTTGGTAAAGGTTCGAATTCGTTAATAATCAATTTTAACTCATGAAAATACTTTCTCAAAATTTCAAGTTTCCCACAGTCAAGATGACAATTTTCAAGCTCTAATATAATTAATCTTATTCTATTATGTAATTCATCACTTTTCTTGGTCAATTCCACTTCCAAATTCTCTTCCATATCATTATCATAATTCTTACAACCATTTTATTCTTAAGACATTTTCAATTTCGGTAGTCCTGGCCAATATGCAGGAACAGCGATTTCAAGGTTTAACAAAAATCTTTTTCAACAATAAAAGGAAACCAAACTAACTTGACTTTAACAGGAAGATGTCAGCGGTTGGAATGTATTATAAGATAACACAGACTAGATCTGTGATAGGGTTACCCCCTCTTATTAGAAAAAATATGGAAGCTTTAGGTTTAAAACGAAGACATCAAACTGTTTATCAACGAGTTTCACCATCGACTGCTTATAGATTGAGTAAAGTGAAAGAGTTGATTACTGTTGAATTAGTGAATGAATTTAAGAACGCTCAACAAATAAATGCTGAAAGAAAGTATAAGCCTGGATTCGAAATTGTCAAAGGCGATATGATTAACAAAACATATTAAAGGTAATATCAGTTTGATATGTTCAAACAAGAAAATTTTATAATGAAATTATAAATAAATCTACACATACAAGTATGTATATATAATTGTACACTAGCAGTGTAAATATTTAATGCCAATAAACATATAGATTGTATTAATGGAAGTAGTGTAATCGAATAAATATCTTCTTGGACTAATATTTCGTTAATCGAAAGTATTTAATTGCAAGAGATCTTAGAAACCTGGAATTATCTTCAATAGTATAAAAGATCAAGACTGGCTGGTTTTGGTAATACTTGGTACAAATGTAAAAGACTACATAGAGTAAAACCTAGTGTAATTATGAACTTGGTGTAAGGTGATACCAGAAGCAATCACTTACATGAATTTCAAAGAGCTGAATACATACTCCTTTTAAAAGCATACAAGCAAAGCACTATAAACAAAACCAAAAAAAAAATAGTACACATATTCAATTTATGTTAGTTTCTATTAATTGTGGTTACACAGATTTCTTATTTTTTTTTTATTACCTGCTTTTTTTTTTGATCTAAGTAATTTCGCCAAATTGAAACCTTTTCAGATTATGATCAAGCAAACATGAGAGTCCTGTAAGATTATGAAATAATTCGAATGCTTGCAAATATTGGTCATCTCAATAGTATTCATAATGTAGAAAAATAATATGACAATTTTGTACAAAAAAAAACCAAAATTTTAACTGAAAAAAGTTAATAATAACTTGATAACGGTTAAATATATGCTAGTTGGCCTTCTATATCTTAGTATTGATTGTAATTTATTGTTTCATACTCCATTTCAGACCCCATCTTAATTTCAATAAATCCACGTGACCTGCTTGGCAAATATTTTGAGAAAATTTCTCCCAATCAATTTATTTACAATACAAACTGAAGAATATAATATTTATTATCGTTGAAAATTCAACTGAAAAATAGGAATATTGTTTGTTCAGGTGGCTAGGATCATTTATTGAAAGTCTCATTATCATTTAATATTAAAAATCTGCTATGTATATAAAAGCGGCGCAGAGAAATAAGGTGACATCGTCATTATTCAGTTCAACTTTTGCTATATGTGTGTTATTGGTCGGGGCAAATTCAGTAATACCGTGTCCAGTAGATAGCGTAAGAAGCAATGAGACTAATCAAGAAAAGAAATTAAGAATGAAGGAAAGATACGAACAAGAAAAGCAAGAAAATAAACCTACAAAGTAGATGAGACGATTTTCAAAATACACCCACCAATTAAAATCATAGATCCAATTACTTTACTCGTACACTTGTTTGAAATGTCACTTTTAGATAGTGAAACTTTCTAAGACTATTCATTGGTCGTGATGAAATCATTTCAATTTTGATGGGATCATACCACTAATTTGGATTGCATAAGTTTATGGGATCAGATGATGGTTTCCATATACAAGAAAGAGATAAAGAAAGGAATCAAAGATCTTACATATTTCACACTGCTGATAAATGAAACAGACCAGATGCAATGATTTTTGATACATTATTCAACTGTCAAACTACGTTGCATTCATAATCGCATAGCAATAATGCCATTCTAGACAACTCAAACAATGAGAATTGCAACAATCCAATACGAGACTTGTAAATATGCCCAAGCAATTCTGTATACTATATATATTCACAACCCTAATATTAATTATTTTTGCAATACCAATGTAACCAATCAAATGCCACATTTTGTCAGTGTCGTATTTTTAAAAGCGACATTAAACAAAACGACATTGTTGTATTATTAGATGAGGAATCATAGTACTTATTACCTAATATGGTAATCTACCAGATAGGGCCACAACCCTCTAGATTATGAAATTGATTAGATTGAAGTTAAAGTTATCTAGTGAATTAGCTAGACGATTGCTCCTATTATTCATATTCCTTTACAATGATTCACTAGCAAAGCTCTCATAATGCATATTTATTCTTGGTATTAACTATTTATTCTGATAGTTATTGTATTCTTGGTAACTTCAATTGATAACAAATTCGAAACACAATTAATTAAATAGAATTCACAGTGTATACTGTATATATATTGGCATGATTCTTATGTATTCATGCTCTAATTCACAATTTTCCATAGTAAATGATTCTTTTGTATTTTTGTTTTATAGCCAAATAGGCTGCAAAAAATTTACGTCCCAATTTGGCTAAATGGTAAACAAAAAATATGTCACCTAAATTAAGGATTAAGAAGATATAATTTGATAATTCTATAAGTTAATTATCATTCATAATTCAACCATGAGTTATCCCATCCCTTTTAACTACCAAATAACAAGTAAACCTAGTTTGAGTAGTTCCCAAATATCGCAAATGGAGAAAAATTTGAAAATTGATAAACGAAAACCTAGTCCAGTAATTATATCAGATACACCAATAAAATTTGATAGGACTCCAATAGAGCATCCTTTGAATGATTTGATTCTGAAATCAAAGGAGTTTCTTGAAAATTTTAATATAAATTCTCATTTAGATTTACAACAACATGAATTCAATGAATTGAAATCACCTCAAAAACCAATAGCATCCAGAACTAGAGGTACAAAGAGAAAAAATGATTGCCATGAAGATTATGAAAATGAAGAAAATGATGCCAATACAAGCTATTTTCAAGCCAATTCATCTTCCGTTTTAAATACTCCAGTTCGAAATAAAACAATTTTCTTTTCACCAGCACCAGAAATCAATAAGAACCAATTCAACACCCCAATAGCATCAACTCATGCATCTTCAAAACCAAATAGTTCAACTCCCGGCCCATTAAGAGAAATCCAATTGAATCATAAACGATCTTTAATCGATGTGACGAAAGGTAGATTGAACATTGATAAAGCATTAGTTAAACCAGCTATTGAATATTCACGGGATAAAGAAAATAATCAAGATGATGATATTGATGAAGATTCTGATTCTGATCATTTAGCATGCCATGCTCATAATATTTTACGTATGGCAGTTGATTCAACAATGTTAGGATCAACTTTCAATTCTTCATTTTCCTCGGTGAATGATTCAATTTTAGGCAAAAATAGCAACATTTTAGATGAAGATTTAGACAAATCATTGATTGAAATTGTTAAATCAAGAAAAAACAATATCTTACAAAAAAAATTAGCAACAAAAATTGAAATTAGTGCTGATGATTTGAAAAACGTATTGAGTTAGTTCGTTCATATTTTGCAATTCTTCTCATTGAGTCCTGATATCTAGCTAATTGAAAAGATATGCCTTATTGATTCAGCATCTCTTATATCATATTGTGATCTATATTCTCGTTTCAAACTAGATTGTTTATCATACTCTATTTTGTCCAGTTGCCAACAAAGGTTGTGTTGTTTCCAAAAAGAATTAACAGATTCTAAGGAGAAATCCACAGAATTGTTACAATATATCATTAGCTGTTGAGTACCTTCATTTTCTTCAACTACCTTTGAAGGTAAATTCAATAAAGTTTCTAAAATTTGTCTCAGTATACTATTGAAAGTTGTCAAATATTCATACATAATATATTGAACAGCATCATGACAATACCCTCGAAAGTTTGCTTCCAAAATTTGAATGAAGATTTGCTCAGGAATTAAATTGCATTTTTGTTTCAAATGTTCATATAAAACTATTGAACATCTTTTTGTTGCAGTACCATTTCCCATTAACTTAAATAACAATAAGAACAGATCTTCATCCAACCAGTTGCCAAAATCGGGATTAACTCGTTTGAGGACTAATAGTACTCTTATTGCCGCAGTAAAATTCTGATGTAAAAACAAATGATTTAATAAACAATTTAAAAACACAGTAATAGTTTCCTGGTGAAATTTGGTATTTTTTTGAAGAAATTGAAAATGTGACTCAACAAACTTTTCCAATGTAGTCATGTTAGCAAAAGTGTTACCAAATCTTGATGATGATATATTGGTATTTGACATTTTTTTGGGTAAAATTTTTGATTCAAACCTGTTTTCTTCCAAAGATTCGATTTTTTGTTCAATGGCCTTCTGCCTGTTAATCGAATGCTCAATATTTTTATCGTAACTTTGATAATTCCAAAACTTAAAACTTAAGGACGCACTTATATCATTGTAGTATAGTTTTGTTCCATCTTGTTTGAATTTTGTAATGAATCCATTCAATACACCCAAAACCCCCATTATACTCTCATCATCAATATTTTTGTAATCCTTTATTTCGTTGCCATCCCAGTTAGCTTTTAATTCAGGGTTATAGCAGTATGCCTCGAGTATTTTTATACATAATTCTTTAGTTAGTGCTTTTTCCCCTTGAACAAATTTATGTAAGAATAGCGATTCTATTAATGACAATGTCAGATTTACATCTCCATGAGTTGAGAATGTATGCAAGATTTGTAGTATTAATTCATCAGTGAACGAATTCAAAGTGGATGTATGGTAAACTGGTTTGAATATTGCATCTTCTATTGAGATTGCAGAATTACGAAACTGTTTCATTATGAAGTTATCATAAACATTTTTGGTTAGATCATAATGATTTTGAGATAACGCTACAGTTAAAACGTGAACCCAAGTAGCCCCATCAATCTTAGATGATGAAGATTTCTCAAGTGACTCTGCTTCCAAAATGACATCTAACCATTTGTTTAAGGAATCGCAATCTTTGTTCGAAATCAATAGGCCAATGAATCTATTCACAGGTAATCGATTGAGTATTTGACATGATGGTAAAGATGAAGTTTGTAAGTAATTTGCAATCAAATGTTCAAAATATTCAAAAGCACTATTATTTTGGTGAGTATTGAATAGTATATTTACATATGCTGAGTGATACAATATTTCAAGGTTTTCATTGTCGAGAATCGACATATAGTTTTCCCAAAATAAATTTAGTATAGCAATATCGGTAAAATCTGACGATTTGTTTAGACAAATTAGTAAGTATTGGGATAGCATGATCTTTTCCTCTTGTGAAAGCGGTCTTAAAACTTTGGATTCCTCAAATTTATATTGATTCATCGCTTCATCAAAAGTTTCTATAGCCTCTTTAGTATAATTTTCTGAACTAGGCAGGGAAAACCAATTCATCAATTGGAAGTATATATCAATATTTAGAGGGATATCTAAACTCTTCATTTTCTCTGTAAGTTTCCAAATTGACTTTAAGTCTTTATTCTTTTTCAATTCATGTATTTGACTATAGCACTGATCTGGAGTTGAAGGTACCGGTAAATCAGGGATTTTACGCTCTAGTTTCAATGATGGATTAGATCTATGCCTAATATTCCTAGAAACGCTACCCAAAAGACCTCTGGCACCACGTAATCGCCCATTAAGCATTGATTTTAACAATTTTTGCAACAATTTGAATTAAATTTTGTAGAGAGCTTTGAACTGAAAAATACTTCTAAATAGACAACTTCATCAACCGACTCCAGCAGACAGGCTTTTTTGATGTTAGGTATAGGTAGACGACTTCTAGCTACATCTGCTGATGCAGCAAAGCAGCTGCAGTTCAATGTGTTTGATCGAGGTGCCAAATTGATTCAGAGAACAAGAACACCCAAGCTAAATCCAAAGTTATCAAGAAAGAAGGAATATTTGAGAGATGAAGTTGCTTTACGAACTATTGAGAGATTAGCATTTATCACTCGAGATTTTGATCGAGTATTAGATTTTGGAGCTCACTCAGGTAATTTTTTAAAAAATTTATGTACTGAAACAGAAATACCGAAGCATGGTGATTATCCTGAAGTTGAATTGACTAAACAATTGAATAATGATAAAAAAACAATAAGGAATAAAATAAAAGAGCTTACAATGATTGATTCTTCGAAAGAAGCTCTCTATCGTGATGTCGATGAACTGTTCAATAAGGTATTTCCTGGGAAAATTATTCGCCATGTAGGAGATGAAGAAACTTTTGATCATGAATGCCTAAAAGAGTCGAATCAATATGATGCTGTCATATCAAATTTGTCATTGCATTGGATAAATGATTTACCGAAAACTTTAACAAATATTAGTCGAGTATTAAAACCTGATGGTGTATTCTTAGGTACGTTATATGGAGGAGATACATTGTATGAATTAAGAACTTCTTTGCAATTAGCAGAGTTGGAAAGAAAAGGAGGAATGTCACCAAGAGTTAGCCCTTTAGTTCACTTGAATGATATTGGTTCATTGTTGAATCGAGCTGGTTTCATCATGTTGACTATTGATCAAGAAGAAATTGTCATTGGGGGATATCCTGATATTGTAAGTATTTGTGAAGATTTGCATGCAATGGGTGAACAAAATGCTATTTTATCAAGAGCAAATTATTTACCTAGAGATGTACTTATAGCAGCTAATGAAATTTATAAATCACTTCACGGTGAAACTGATGATAAAGGAAATGTTACATTACCAGCTACTATGAATGTGATATTTATGATTGGTTGGAAAAAAAGTGATAGTCAACCAAAACCATTAGCCAGAGGTAGTGGACAAGTAAACTTGAAAGATGTATTGTCAAACTAGTCAAACAATTTTAGGCAGATATGTACTAATAGATCAAACTCGTGTATATAAGAACAATATATGGTTAAATTACTCGTCTAAACTATTGAACGCCTGCGATATTTCATGATATGAATTTTTTCCAAAAATCGTCTCTTAGAATGACGATACTCATATCTTTTATTTGCCAGTTTAAACGCATCCGGAACATTTTCTGCTCCAATTTGGGTTGCAAGTTCTCTAAGCCAGTAGACCATAATCAAAAGACCATCAACTGCAGGGGTTCTAAATCTATTTTCTGGAAATTTAGGATTATGATATTTTGGGGAATTCTTGGAAATTTTCAATTTTGAATGAATTTTACTAAGAATCGATGGTTTCTTAGTAGATGTAATTGAATTTGGCTGGTAATTGCTATTATCGTAACATAACGGGCCAAACACAAATTCATCAGATTCGACCAGGATCACTTCTAGGGACTCAATTGAAATCACCTCTAAACTTCTTGAATCACCATTAAGTAGTACAGTTTGATTATACAGATTTATGAAACCAACCACACTTCCCAGATTTTCTTTCGGTTCACTTTGGTTGGATGAATACTCACCAAACTTAACCCGATTAAAATCAATATCTTCAAGCTTAAGCAGTGAACAAGAATTGTCTGATATAACCGAAATCACTTCACTGGTGTTGAATAATTTTGTGTTTTCGGGTTCTCCATTGTACCATCCATAATACCCAGATTCATGAATGTGAGGACCAAAATCAAGATCTGCATAGCTTGATTCACTATCAGTATTTGCATCAATACAGTTTAACCACTTATTGCCGTGAAATATATAAGAATCAAACAAATCGGCTCCAGCTTCATCATCACTGTCTGTTGTTGTAGTCGTAGTAGTAACCAACTCCACTAAAGTAGAATTGCTACTTTTCTTTAATTTTTTTTTAGTGAAAAAACCCATGATAATGAATAGGTACATCTGCTCATTGAAATACTTTATAGTATTCCATCATAATAGTATCCAGATCAAAGTTCAATCAAAAATGTTTTATTCATCTAACAAAATCATGGAAACTATACCACAATAAAGATCCAGACCGTTTTTAAGAAAAAAAACAATCCGCTAAACAAATTTCATCTATAAGTTACTACAGAAATAGACAATTCTTACATTTTGGTGGCCCTTGTTTTCAATTATTCTTATGGTTAACACTTTGAATCATGTCTCGGAAACAAGATTGATTTTGCAGCCAATAGTTTTCCATTTCAAAATTGTAATTTTTAAATTTTAAAAAAACTAGTATGTAGTAAAAACATGAATAAACCTTGGATTCAAATTCTAGATCATAAATAACATGTTAACCTCTAGTATTTACCGATTGAATTTTATATTACTGTTCTGGCTATATCCGCAGGAAGATTCTCGAATTTCGTGCATGTGAACACCCCACAAAAACTGAGTTCGGTTTTTGGTTGCAAGGAGGATTTATTGTTTTGTCTTCTTCTTGAACCAGAACAAAATTTGAAAACACAAGGTCGAATTTAAGACAGAGTATTGTCTATTGAGTGGGTTGATTGATTACGTGAAAACTTTGATATTTTTTTGATAAATTTTTGATAAATTTTTGCTGATTTAGTGGCACAATATGACAAGGTCGTTGAAACAGAAGGTAGTTTTACCTACTTATACGTTGGATCTGAACCTAGTATTACTTCCTGGAATCATATACAATGTGACATTTTCTAGATTTAAAGCCGCTGCGTTACTCTATCGTTTTAAGCAACAAGTCCCTAATGTTGGCATAATCCATAATTTATTAGGCGAATTTGATTTTACTGGTACTGAAGGTGATGAAAACCCAACTATTGTATCAGAAGATGCATTAACTGGGATCAAAACCATTTTCAAGCTTGAGACCAAGTTAAATACTTCGGTTAACCTGAATGACTTGAAACCTTTTGATTGGTTAACTCTTGCCATCAAACCTAACTTATCAAAAATCAAACAACCAGACAGTCGATATATTGATACTAATGTAACTACCGTTGTTAGAGTGATTGGTGTCAGTGATGATACTACTAGCATCAAATTAACATTTCAAGCAGTTTGTCGTGGATTTATTGTTGACTCAGATAAACAACCAGTTAAGAATAATGAAATTGTTGTTGAAATCGATTGGATGAAAGAAGTTATTGACTTGAATAGTCATTTTAAAAATTTGAAAAATAATTGCACTAACTTATTCAAATCAATTGATAAATTTATTATTGATTATAGAAAATCTATGGCCAATTCAAATTTATCAAAAAGCTCATCTTCACCTCCTAATTCTTCTTTGGATTTATTAACCTTAAATCCTTTAGCCAATGCTTTATACCTTCAATTGGTTGGTACAAAAGATTTTACAACTGCACTCTCAAGTTTGCAAAAGTTGTATGGACAATATTCAAGTGATAACAATAATTATATTATTACCAGCTTCAGCTTTTTAAAATTGATTGATTTGACTGCTGCTGTTTTGCCATTTCCAAATTACGAAAAGCTTATTTTGTTGTCTAAATCAAAAGTTAATAGTAAAATTGATCAGATAAATTTAATGATTGAAAGTTTAAATTCAGTTTTCAAAAACTTATCGTCAAATAATAAGTTTGTTAATCATTGGTTTTTCAATGAAGCTTCAAATATTCAAAAAGCAAATGTTGTTGCTAATCAACTAAAATCAATAAGAATTGTATTAGAGGGTATGACTAATAATAGAAATTCAAAAGTTAAAATGATCAATGGTAATGGTTCTGCTAAATTGTCTAGACAAGATGGCAATAGTCGTACTTCCTCAAATGATAATTTTGAAGACGATGAAGATGACGATGAGGATGACTTGAAAGCAATTACCAATTTTATTAAAAACAAATTGCCTCATATTTCTAACATGTCTCCAGATACCAAACGTTTGATCATCAAAGATTATAAAAGAATAAAGTCAGCTTCCAATTCACCTGGTGGAGGTAATTCCGATTTCCATGTAATCAGGAATTATTTAGATATTGTCATGGATATTCCTTGGAATTCGTATGTAACCAAATTCAAATCCAACAAAGAAATTGATCTCGATTTGGCCAAAGCTCAATTGGATGAAGATCATTATGGACTTGAACATGTAAAAAGAAGATTGATTCAATATTTAGTTGTGTTAAAATTGTTGGGGATTAATGCTGAAAAAATACAAGCTGATAAATCCTCTAATGATAATCAAGTTGATAAATTGAATGATTCAAATTCATCCATTATTATCGCAAATAGTGACGAAACTTCATTTGCAAAAAAGGAAGCTCAAAATAAAGTTAGTAATTCGGTTCAACAATGTAACATCAACGCAAATAATGAATCCATTGAAGTTTCCAAAAAGAACAAATCACCAATTATTATGTTGGCAGGTCCACCAGGTACAGGGAAGACTTCATTAGCCCATTCTATTGCAAAAGCTTTGGGTAGAAATTTTCAAAGAATATCACTAGGTGGTGTTAAGGATGAAAGTGAAATTAGAGGTCATAGAAGGACTTATGTTGGTGCAATGCCTGGTTTAATCATTCAAGCTTTGAGAAAAGCTAGATCTATGAATCCAGTTATTTTGTTAGATGAGATTGATAAAGTAATTGGGGGTAACAATAGTGGAAATAAATTCAATGGTGACCCATCAGCAGCATTATTGGAGGTATTAGATCCTGAACAAAACACTACATTCATTGATCATTATTTAGGATTCCCAGTTGATTTGTCTCAAGTTATTTTTGTTTGTACAGCAAATGACCCACACAATTTATCGAGACCATTATTGGATCGTTTAGAAATGATTAATGTTGGAGCTTATGATTATCACGAAAAATTGATTATTGGAAGAAAATATTTATTACCAAGACAAGTCAAAAGAAACGGGTTTCCTTACAATGAAAATGTCGATGAATTTATTAGTATGGATGATAAGGTTATGAAAAAAATCATCGTTGATTATACTCGTGAAGCTGGAGTTAGAAATTTGGAAAGGAAGTTAGGAACTATTTGTAGGTATAAAGCCGTTGAGTATTGTGAGACTTTGGGTACTGATAGAAAGTACATCGCTCATATAGAGGAAAATGATTTAGCCAAATATTTAGGGGTTCCATATGGCTCAGGGGACTTAACGGGAGTTGAAACAACCATATCTAATTCAACCGGTATTGGTATTGTAAATGGTTTGTCTTACAATTCTGAAGGAAGTGGTTCTGTTCTTGTTTTTGAGAGTATTGGTTTTGATAAAAGGATTGGAAACCCAAATAATGTCAACTCCGGTTGCTCTTTGAGCATGACTGGTAGATTAGGAGAAGTTTTAATGGAAAGTGGTAAAATAGGTTTGGTTTGTATTAAGCTGTTGATTTACAAGAACTTATTAAGTACGAAGGAGAAGGATGAAAAGTCTTTGATTGAAATTTTTAATAATTTGGATATAAACTTACATGTTCCTCAAGGTGCTATCTCGAAAGATGGTCCTTCTGCTGGTATTACTATGGCATTACTGTTTTTGTCTTTAATTTTGGAGAAACCAGTGCCCCATGATATAGCTATGACAGGTGAAATCACTTTGAGAGGCCTAGTATTGCCAATTGGAGGAGTTAAGGAAAAATTGATGGGAGCCCATTTAAATGGTAATATCAAGAGAATTATCGTGCCTCGAGAAAACAGAAAAGATTTAATTGAGGAATATATCAAAGCCATTGAAGAAGAGGGTAAAGTTTCGGACTCATACTTGATGAATGATTTGTTGAGGGATAATGAAGACATTGACTTCAAGATGACTCAAGTCGAAGACTTTTATTTATCAAAATATGGTATTCAAATGTATTATGCTAGAGAATTTTTGGATGTTGTTAAAATTGTTTGGGGTAGTGATGAGTTGCTTGTAAAGAGTGATTCTTCTAGATTAATTGAGTATCATTTGTAAGTAGATTTTATAAAAGGATAATACTAAAATTATATGTATTGAGAATTATGTAATACTGATGTTAAATTTATTAAGTTCGCCTTTTCTTACCTCCGAATGCTTGGTTGTCACTAGACCCAATGGATCTTTTCTTACCTTCTTTTGAAAAGTATTCTTTCTTACGTTCTTTTTCTTTCTCTTTTCTAAATTCTTCTTTCTTTGCAATTGATTTCAACTTTTCTTTGAATTTCTCATCCTTTTTGGTCTTTCTTTTCAAATCCTTTTCTTTCCTGATTGTTGCAATCTTTTGCATCAAATCTCTTGCTTTCTTTTCTTCTCCACCCAAAACAACTGCACGTTTGGCCATGTAAGTCTTTTTCTTTTGAGGTTTCATTTCATGGATTTGTGATTTAAAGGGTAATGCTTGCTTGATTGATTTCGGAACTCTAAGTGGATTGAATTTACGTTCTTGCCTTTCTACTTTCTTGTAGGCACTGTCTTCATTGAGTGGAGTCAGTATGTTTTGGGCTGCTCTGACTTGACCCGTAAGTCTCATACCTTTCCATTCCGATTTTTCTTTGGACAAAAGAGATGTTACTGGATTATAAAATTTTTTGACTTCAACAGGATACCAAGTTTTCAAAAATATGGTATCAGACATTAATACTTTGTCTTCAAAAGCTGCTCTGAAATGACCTTCAGTCTTAGCTAAGGCTCTCTTGATTTCACCTCGGATACCAGAAACTGTACGAATTTGAGCACCTTCAAATTTGGCAACTTCTAAAGAATTTGAAAACATGTCTTTCACAAATGCAGTATTTCGGAATATCTTGTAAGGATGACCTACAAGTTTCAACTTTTTAACAATTTCTACCGATGAATTCAAATCTTGGATGATACCTGTCGCGGCTACTCTAAATGAACCTGTTGTAGATTTATTATCGATAATATTAAAACCAACAAATGTCGTATTTGGGGCCACAAGTGGCCCGTAAAATGAAGCAAAACAGTAAGCATGTTCTGGGGTATATTTCAACATTCTATTTCTAGTTCTAGAATCAGAGGTTGTATAAATAGGTAAAGTTTGAAATCTTCTCCAACCTAACGACAATATTAAAGGATCCAGTGATTTCAAAATTTTTTTGTGCCAACGATGTCTTCTGATTCTTGCGTTCATTATTCCAAATCTAGATTCAGTTGGCAATAAACCACCTAATACAATCGGGAACTGGGGTTGCAAATTTTCCACAAACTCGCATGGAATGTTATTAAAAACAATTTTAACATAAGAACCAGCTCTATAACCTTCAATTTTCAATCTTGTTGCAGGATCCATTTCTTCAAATTCAGATTTATTGATTTCTAACTGTTTTGCCATTTTATTCTTTTGAAATTCATACCAAGTGTCTGCATTAGTATCACCCTCCGGGTCCTCAGCTCCAAATTCTCTATCTTCTTCTTCTTCAAATTGAGTTTTTAATTTAGCCTTTTTAGCAGCATTAATTTTTCTTTTTTCTTCAGTTGTCATATTTTCGTCATCTTCTTCTTCATCATCTTCATCATCGAGTCCAAGTTCAGCTTTTTCCTCTTCACCATCAAAATCCGCAAAATCGTCTTCTTCAACTTCATCATCACCGTCGTCATTGTTGAGATTTGAGCTCTTAGAATCCTCTTCATCTCCACCCTCCAAATCTTCAAAATCACCAAATTCGTCATCTTCATCGATTGCATTTTCCTTACTATCTCCGTCTAATGTCAACTTTGGAGCAACAAGTAGTCTATTTTTCAATAATTTATACCCGTTCTCGTAATCTTCATCACTATCATCTTCAATTCTTGATGCATCGAATATAGTTTTAAGTTCTTCAATAGGTGGATAATAGCTTAAATTTTGAGAAGGTTGTTTTACATCATCAGATTTTTGAAAGAAATCTTCTTCATCTTCGATGTTTTCTTCGTAATCATCGTCTTCTTCATTCTTCCATCTCTTGATCACTTCAGCGGGTTCAATATTATCTAGATATATTAATTTGTTTATATCCCACTTTCTTTGGATAGATCCTTGTAATTTTGCTGCAGTTTTTTGATACCCGTCTTCATCAGACGAGAGAGAAGAATCTTCAACGTATTCCAATTCTTCATTTTTGTATTTATTGTAATCAAAATCCATTTCTACCATCTTTGGCTCATTATCTTCATCAAAACCCTCATAGTCATCAGCTTCTTCTCCATCTGACGGTTCATCATCAAACTCGTCATCTTCATTGATTGGCTTACCGTATAATCGAGGCTTTCTCATACCAGTTCTACCAGTATTTTCAGTTTCAATCTCTTCTTCATCTGATGACAATTCATCATCATCTTCACTTTCTCTGATATTATCTGATGTATGCAATTGCTTAGATGTGGAAAATAACTGTAATCCTGGACCTTCTTCAAATCTTTCCTGTATTGTCTTCTCCACATCTTGTAAACCGGTGACGAATTTTTCACCTTCTCCCATTTCTTCATTATCCTTATTAAAATCTTCTCTATTACCAATATCTATATATACAGCATCCTTATCAACCAAAACTCCACCAACATCAGACATTGGTGCGTAAATAATTTTTTGTTTATCCTCCAATCTCTTTCTTCTTCTAGTGGTTTTAGCCATTGGCTCACCGGTTTCAGCAGCAATTTTTGCTTTTTCTCGTTCTATTTCTTCCAACTTTTGTTCAAAATACGGTGTTGGACAAGGATCGGGTAATTTTTCAACTGAATGAACGTAATAATCACCAGCTCCAGCTATATGTACATGAGCATTATGTGCTGGTAAAGGTGTTCCATGAAGGTAGCCATATATTGCAACTTTTCTATCACATTTGGGGTTATCTGTTATCAATTGAGGATGTGTTAAATCAGTAATTCTATCAGCTAATAAATACGGGTGTTCATTTCTCCATTTTAAAGGTCTAAATTTCATTACAGAAATAAATCTAGTTAAATTTAAGATTTCTCTATCTGGATAACGACCATTTATAACCCCAGATAAATAAAATAATTTAGCCCCTTGGTAAACTTCAGTCCACAAACGATGTTTCAATCTTTTTTTGGCTGTTCTTAAAGTAGATTGTGATTTGAATAAATCCAAATGAGTAGCAACTCCTAAAACTCGAGGCATACCATGATGTTGAGCAATATTTAAGAATTCCATAGTTTCCATTTCTAACCCAAAATTACCATCGATCAAAATTAATACTAAATCAGCAATTTTTGCAGCATCAATCATCGAACTTAAATCGTTACCGACTTCAATAAACGTTAATCTTCTTCTTTTACCACTCACAACAGTAACAGGACCCTTTATTTCCGATAATGTTGTTTTTGTTAATCTTCTAATTAATGATTTAATTAAGGTAGTTTTCCCTGTACCTGGAGGTCCAACGACAGCTATAATTACTGGAGGAGGATCATCATCAGGGGTTCTATCAACCATAGGTACATGCAACTTGGTTTCATCCTTATCATGGGTTCTTCTTGCCATACGTTCCAATTTTCGAGGAGCATTATAGGCAAATGCTTTCACGTTGGTACCATTTTGATGTAGCTTTTTCTTCGCCGTCATTTTGGTGGTACCTCCTCTATGAGGCTTATTAGATTGATTGGCACCGTCCATCACTATTATAACTCCTCAACAATACCACGACTCCTTCAATCGAATATTATCCCAAAAAAGACTACTTTCTTCCTATTTATTTCATCTTTACAAATTTAAATCTCATCTCAAAATTCAAGCATAATCACGTGACCAATTTCTTCCGACCCAATTAGGAAATTTACCACAAATGATAATTTAATGATTGCAAAAACTGACAACCAAGTTAATAAAATATAGTAAGATGAAGTTGATATTGGTTTTAATTGGGTTATTTCTGGTTGTTAATGGTGCTTGGTATTATCGGGAAAATAAAATATGTGATCCTGTTCGATCCAATATTGTTTCATTCACCGGATTTAGAATTAATCGAAAGTACAAACTTCTGGGATTAGGAATTCCCAAGAGTACAAACTTGTTAGAAATAGCTTATTGTAATCATGGGGAAGTAAATTATGGAACCAATATCAAATTGAAAAGTAGTATCGATATCAATTGGGATCAGGTTTTTTGTATGATCAAACCAAAAATCAATAAAGTTGGAGTAAAAGTTGAAAAGATTAGTGATAAGTTGTTTACCAAAGACATTATGGGAAAATCTGTTGAAGTTAAAAACTCAATCAAACGGAAATTTGATTATATTTTTGAGAATCAAGTTAATAAAGTTCACAGCAATCAAGTTAAAGATGGTAATTTTGAATCTGAAAATCTTCAATCTCAAGATGATCTTTCAAACTTGGTTTGCTATAAAATGGCCAGACGTCGTAAATATGCCAAGAGAGACTTATTGTTTTATATTCCTGAAACTTTTGTTGGTGGATTATTTGAATGCTCCATTCCAACTGATAAACAGGAGGAAATATTTCGAAATTTAACCAATCAAAATAGTATCAACATTGTAAATTTTGAATGCGATCCAACAACTGCTAAACCATTACTCCCATTATTAGCAGCTGATTCAACATCAAGATGGTTTGAATATGATATTTTGAAAAATCCGTTAAACCCTTCAATTGTTCAAACTATACCTTATTTAACTTCAGTAACTCCATTTAATATCCGATTTTCTGCTATGGAATCATCCGATATGTATAAAGATACCTGGGCTAATAAAATTGATGTCAATGAAAAATATTCTTATAGTGAAATTGACCTAAATATATTTTACAAAGCGTTTGCAATTTCCACCGATTATTTAAATAAATTGTATAGTCCACCAGAAGTGCCACAAATTCTATCCCAATTCAATCTCGGTATTGAAAATTTAGGCACTTCAATCTATAAAATTCTGATGGCTGATTTCAAAAATATGAATTTGCAAGATAAGATTGGACTAATTTTCTCATATAAAAATAAACGATTCGTTAGAACTCATTTAAAAGCTTTACAAAAGATATGGGATGATTTAGTTACCGATGAATGAAAACTATTTTAATATATATCCTAAATAGACGAAAGAAAATGTCGAAATAAAAACCTAATTTACAATAATAATGTACATAATATACAACGTTGACAGTTCTATGGCTATCTATCAAAATGTCCGTCCCAAAATAATAATGTATGGATTTCGTTTTAGACGAATCCACGAGGATTAGCAATCGATTGAGAATTAGAGATTGAGTATTTGGAACTATCCCTAGATTCACTTCGGAAATGAAATTTTGGTGATTCTGATCCGGAAGAATTATCTTTTAAATTTGCTAATAAATCAGCCTCTTCATCAACACTTAAAGTATCGGATATTCTGATGGGACCTTTTTCTATTTTGGAATCGTTTCTCTTTGGTTCCTTACCTTTTAAGGATAATCCCCTCGTTAATTTACCTTTCAACCTGGAACCGAAATTTTCTTTATGTTCGGGTTCAAAGTTTGCAGTTTGCTCTAAACTTGGTGTAAAAATGTTATCTGCTGGTGCTTCTGATAAATTATTCAATTTGAACATTTCAGTTTCCCAATTATTTGTATGATCTTTAGCTGCAATACCTAAGGCAGTTAATTCAGTATTTGGTACTTCATCTGGGAATTCATTTAATGAAGAAGCTGATGATTTCTCATCATGTTTTTCAACACTAACATGTTGATTATACTTACCGTTTGGTCCCTTTGTTTGGAATGAAAATCTATCATCTTTAGCAGGTGCAAATCGTGCATCAGGGTTCTTCGAAATTAATGATAATCCAATAAATACCAAAATCATAATTAATAAAATCAATGAGAAGGCGGCGTTCAAAATAAAAAATACCCATCCCATAATAGAAGCGACTGGAGCTGTTTGATTGAAAACGCCAGAAAAGAAAACAAATAAAAACGAGTTTATTGTAGCAACAACTGAAATCAAATAATTTAATATGTTAGTTGGATTGTTAAGATATGGTTTAGAAATAATCAAATAAATTGTGTACGCTAAATCAAGGAAAAATAAAACCAACGACGATACCTTCCCCGAATTTTGACACAATCCAATGAAAATACCTTTTACCAAATTGTAAGCAACTAAAACAATACCAAACCAATATTTATCGGCATGAAACATGGTATAACAAAAACCATACTTATTTAAAAGTCTACTATCACCATATAATAAAGCTGCTGGATTTCCAAATTTTTTTACTGATAATTTGCCAAAAAACCATACTTTATAATATGCAAAAACAAGCAAGGTTAATGGGAACGAGAAGAATATCACCGCTAATACAATAACTGCAGGTGAATCTTGAACTGTGAATTGCCATAATGACAAAATAATAAGTTGAGTGAACCCGATGTAAATATATCTTAAAACAGAACCTTTTAGTATTACAGGAAATGAAGTTCTGAAAAAAATAAATGGATGACTTTTTAACTTACCTGATCTTGCTAGTAAAGTTACAATAGCTTTAAAAAACACCAATAAAGCTACTAATACATAACCAATGATGATGAAAAAAGTGAATCCAGTGACAACAATTGAAGTTGGTTCAATTCCGGAATTATAACCAATTCTTTTTATACCTCGTAAGACGATTAATTTATCAGTTGAATTTAAAGCATAATCAAGGGATCTTCTTACGAAATTATGTAAAGTTCTGAAATAACTTAAAGCTCTTTGTACCAAAATTTGTTTTTCTGAAGCAATAAAGTATACAGTTGGTGTACCACCAGTAGCTTGAACATACCATCTAAATACTTTTTGCATAAATTCGACTCGAATTAAACCCATAGACCAAGCCAAGTTTTCGGCCCAAGCACTAGCAATAGGAGGCATTCTTTCGACACTTTGCATTGATACCACTACTACTGATTGAAAATATAAGAATAATGAAACTGCATTTGCTGCAATATGAGAAGCAGCATTTGAGTTACCAAAAGTTGACATAACTGCAGCAATCAATAAACCTAAACCGGCAATGACAGCAGTAGCCCATTTAACTCCAGGTTGACTAACAGTTTTCCCATTTGTGAAATCAGTTTGAATACAACTTAACGATTCTCCCGAATCACGATCGTATACATGAACTTTTACCACGGCATCAATATTTGGAACTTGATAAGCGATTCCAGGAATCATATCAGTATATTTTTTACTAATTGTTTGAATAGATTCGATTTGTAAATTACCTGGGAAAATTGGACAAAATTGTTTCCAACCTAAATCACAAAGGTCGATTTTTTCATGAATGATTTCGAAACCATAAGCATAAACTAAGACATCAGCAATGACATAAGTGTTTAAACTTGTTTGTAAATCGAGGGAGTATCTTATGGAGCTATCTTCGGGATTGAAAGTAACATTAAAATAAGATGGATCAATTTGAGAATTTGCCATACAATTGACTAAACTAGTAGCCGATAAGGTTCTTAATCCATTTGCAATTGATAAAATCAGGAATATGATCAATAAAACCGATACTGATCTCATAATAACTTTTTTGAATAATGAATGGGGGATATATATAACCTATTGATTGATACGAAAAACTGGCTTTTATTTAATACAACAAATGAGCCAAGTTTTTTACTTTATTTTTTTTTTTGTATCACAATCAAGTAATAATGTTTACTAAGTTACAGCAAACTTAGTAACGATAAATAATCAAACAAAAGGATTAAATCAAAATTAATAACTTAAAAAATCCAATTAAAAATTCTACTACTATAAAAAACAAAAAAAAAAGAAAAGGAATAAGAAAAAATACTAAAAAAAAAAACAAAAAAAAAAATAAAAAAAAAAATAAAAAATAAAAAAAAACAAATAAAAAATTTAATAAAAAAAAAAAAAAAAAAAAAAAAAAAAGAAAAAAAAAAAATTCTAAAAAAAAAAAAAAAAAAAAAAAAAAAATAAAAATAAATTTCCGAAATTCATTTAAACTTCTCCTCGAAAAAACCCTCGGTATATAGCCGAAAGTAATAAGTTATAAATAAATATAAATAAAAATCAATAAAAAAAAAAAAATGAATTTATATAAATATATATAAATATATAAATATAAATATATAAATATATAAATAAATAAATATATAAATAAATAAATAAATAAATAAATAAATAAATAAATAAATAAATAAATAAATAAATATGTATAAATATATATATATATATATATATATGTTTATATGTTATGTTTATATGTTATGTTTATATGTTATGTTTATATGTTATATGTTTATGTTATGTTTATTTATTTATTGATAATCGGTTTATAGTTTGCCCTCGTATTTGTATGAGCCTTTGTCGTATTTACCGGATTTTTGGATAAAAAAGATTTTGTGATTGCAGCGTGGCTATGATTTCACTAAAAAATAAGGTTAACCCATAATCAACAATGACGTTGATGATAACCAAGTACAATAGAGTATAGTAAAGTATAAATATATTTATGGATGATTAAAGATTTATATAGTATAATAAACAAGTATAATAAACAAGTATAATGAACAAGTATAATAAACAATAGTATAATATGATAAAGAATGGTATAGTATAATAAAGAATTGTGTATAATAAAGAATTGTATAATATAATAAAGAATGGTATAATATGATCAAGAATGGTGTAGTATGATAGTGTAGTATGATAGTGTAGTATGATAGTGTAGTATGATAGTGTAGTATGATAGTGTAGTATGATAGTG